>JXCR01141229.1:318633-335434 GCA_002079205.1 Phalaenopsis hybrid cultivar
TTTTAATTTGATCACAATCCTTATACTAATTGTAATGAGGAATGATGCTTTCTTAAATTTGAACACTTTATTAGAGAAATTTTGTTCAATTTTTATAAGTTTACTTTTTAAGTTTAGTAAATAGTTTAATTAATTTAATTATTTTAACTGCATTTTATTTTGCATTCTCTCAATTACTTTAGATTTGAATTTCGTACTTAAGTCATTTAGTTTAAATTTTTTGTTTTACATTATATTTATCAAAATTTCCAACTTCATTGTGGGATTGATACTTATGACTCCATTAGAGCACTTTATTATTTGAGCAATATGTATACTTGCTTTATTATTATGGGTTTCGTAGTTTAAAGATTTTAAAGAATAAAATTATTTTTACTAAAGTTAATTTTATTGAGATTGAATTGCATATTTATTATTAAAGCTATCGTGTGTGTTTTGTAATATTGAATAATATTTACTAAAGCAACGCACCAAAAAACACCCCACATCAAGTTTTTGGAGTCGTTTTCGAGAAAGTAATGGAAAGTAACAGTAAATTACTTTATAATTTAAAATATTTTATTTTAACCAAAAATCTATTTATAGTTTAATTTGAATATTTTCATAATTTATTGTGTTTGTTTTTTTAATTGCTTATTTTATTTGTTTACGCTTATTTTAAGATCTAAAAATTTAGTACCTTACGATTTAGAGTTAGAAAAAATAACTAAAAAAAATTTGAAAATAACAAAAAGAGATCGAAAATTCATGCAGAATGGCTTGCAACTCGATTAATTTTGGAAATGAACATCATCAGAGACCTTTAAAAGAGTATGTTAATCCTACAGCAGATGAAATTCATATGAGTTTACAAAATCTTGTTGTAGCTACCAATTTATTTGAGCATAAACCTACTAATATCCAAATAGGACAAAATGATTAGTTTGGGGGCACACCAACTGAAGATCCTAACTGACACCATGCTAGTTTTCTAGAATTATGTGCTACATTTAAATATGATGGAGTGTCGAATGATGTCGTCATACATAGACTTTTTCCTTTTTCACTAAGGGATAAAGCTAAGTTGTAATTCAACTCGTTAGCAGCTGGATCTATCAAAACTTGGGTAGACTTATCACAAAAATGTTTATCAAAAAATTTCTCACCCACAAAATTGCTAAGCTTAGAAATGATATTACGTCTTTTTTCCAGTTTAAAGTAGAATCAATATATGAAGCTTGGGAAAGATTTAAAGATATCATTAGGAAGTGTCCACACCATGTTTTGCCAAATTGATTAATAATTCAAACTTTTTATAATGGAATTGTTGGATCTCTTTGATCAATAATTAACGTTGTTGTTGGTGGATCATTAATGTCAAAACCATTTGATGAAGCATATTCATTAATTGAAGAGATGTATACTAATAATTTTTAATGGCACTCTAAAAGGGTAAATCCAAAAAAAAGTAGCTAGTATTCATGATTCTGATACAATATCTATATTGGTTGCCCAAGTAGCTGTTACGTCAAAGAAGATAGATCAATATGGAATGAATCATTCTCAGACACCATCTATGCTTGAGGAAAATTCATTAAGACAAATGATAGAATCTCAATCATCTTATAAGACGTTAAATGCAATAAATAATCATTCTAACAATCCTTATGCCCATTATTATAATCCTGGTTGAAAAAATCATTCCAATTTCAATTGGAGTAATAATAACTCTAATGTCGCAAATTCACAATTGGGGAACAGTGTTGCAAACCCATTGAGAAACATCAACAATTATAGAAATCTAACTTATAAATCTTATTATGCTATAGTTTTTAATAATAATTCACAGAGTAAAGAGAAGAAATTGTTAATGGAAGAATTAATATTGCAAATTGGGAGTCAATAACAAAGTTAAAGAGCTACAATTATAAACATGGAAAATCAGTTAGAATATATTGCTACTACACTTAGTAATAGTCCTCAAGGAACATTTCCTAGTATTGTTGAAGTAAATACTAATGATCAGAACAAAAAGAAAATTAAGGCTATTCAACTAAGAAGTGGAAAATAATTGGAAACCAAAGTTTAAAAAGAAGTGGAAGTTGAATTTCAAAAAGAAGAAGTGGAAAATGAAAAATTTAGTGAAGATTTTCCCTTAGAGTGAGAATGCCATATCAAACTAATGGAAATTACTGTAGAAAGACCACCACCTCGAATTTCTCAAAGATTGAAGCAGAAAAACAAAGATAACCAATTTTAAAATTTCTTACAAATATTAAGGAAATTAACTATAAACATTTCATTTGTTGAAGCCTTAGAACAAATGCCAAGCTATGTGAAATTTATGAAGGAAATAGTTACTAAGAAAAGGAAGTTTATAGATAATGAAACTATTGCACTAATTTAGGAGTGTAGCGCTATAATTCAAATAAAACTTCTTGAGAAACATAAAGATCTTAGTAGTTTTACTATTCCTTGCGCTATTAGCAAAAAAAATTTTAGAAAAGCTTTTTATGATTTATGAGCAAGTATTAATCTTATCCCTCTATCAATTTTTATAAGGTTGGGTTTTAGAGCCATTTCACTTATAATTGTAAAGGATTTATAGAAGATGATTTGGTAAAAGTTGATAAATTTATTTTTTCTGGGATTTTATTATATTAGATATGGAAGAAGATAAAGAAATTACTATCATTTTATGAATACCATTTCGTGCCACTAGAAGAGCTTTAATAGATGTGTAGAAAGGAGCACTAACTATGAGAGTTAGTGATCAAGAGGTTACCTTTAATATTACAAAATCAATGAGATACCCTACAAAAGATTGAGATATTAAATGCTTCATAATGGATATAAACAACTATGTAAGCCATGATTATTTCATGAAGACAATTGAAAAGAAACCTGAAAATAATATTTAGAATATGAGGATGAGGATAAAATTCATGAGGAATCAACGGAAGTGTAATGAAGACTTGGATTATTTTTAAGAAGAATTTGAATTGTAAGATCCTATAGATAATAGTAGGAATTTCATTTCATCTATTGAGAAACCTCCTGAACTAGAAATGAAAACACTTCATACACATTTAAGCATACATTTTTAAGAGATTTATTCACATTACCTGTTATTGTATCCTTAGTATTAACGGATATGCAAGAATAAAAGTTGATGGAAACTTTAAGAAGATATAAGAAAGCCTTTAGATGGATATTAGCTGATATTAAAGAAATCAGTCCTTCAATTTGTACACGTTGAATTTTATTGGAAGATCACCATAAATCAAGAGCTTATCCTCAAAGGAAATTGAACCCTACGATGAAAGAAGTTGTTAAGAAAGAGATTTTAGAATGGTTAGATGTTGGAATAATATTTCCTTTCTTAGATAGTACTTGGGTTAGTCCAATTCAGTATGATCCAAAGAAAGGAGGTGTGAATGTTGTGATAAATGAGAATAATGATGTCATACCAACAAGAAAAGTCATTGCATGGTGAATCTGCATAGATTATAGAAAATTAAATTTGGCCACCAGGAAGGATAACGTTATTTTACCCGTTTTGGACCGAATGTTGAATAGACTGGGTAGGCACAAATATTTTTTCTTTCTCGATGGATATATCAATTTTTTTTTTACGAATGCCCCTTGTTTACTAGTCCTTATGGAACTTTTTCTTTTTAACGAATGCCCCTTGGATTATGTAATGCACACGCAATATTTCAAAGATGTATCATGTAAATTTTCAGTGATTTATTTGAAGAAGGGATTGCAGTCTTTATGGACAATTTTTTTGTGTTTGGAATTGAAACATGTCTAAATCATTTAAAGAAAGATCTAAAATTATGTGAAAAGATGAATCTAGTATTAAACAGATAAAAATATCAATTCATGGCTGCACGAGGAATTGTACTTGGGAATAAAATTTTAGAAAATTGTATGGAAGTAAATCCTGCAAAAATACAAGTTATATTTACCTACCACCTTCTACTAATGTAAAAGAAGTTAGGAGTTATTTAGGATATGCTAGATTTTATAGGCGATATATTAAAGTTTTATCAAAAGTTATAAATCCTTTATGCCAACTTTAAAGCTAAATGTGTTGTACATACTGACCACTCAGCTATTAAATATCTGATGCAAAAGAAGGATGTGAACCAAGATTAATTAGATGGGCACTTCTAATGTAGAATATTGATTTTGTGGTAGTCGATAAGAAAGGAAATGATAATCAAATTGTTGACCATCTATCTAGCCTGGAACAGGAAGAAATATTTGATTTGGAAAAAGAAATTACTGAAGATTTTCTTGATGAACAACTTAATGTTGCTAAAGGATGGAAAATATCATGGTATGTTGATATTGTGAACTATATTATTAGTGGTATTTTACCATATGGACTCACAAAACAACATAAAAAGAAATTCATTCATGAAACAAAATTTTAGTTTTGGGATGACTTATATTTATATAAATAATGTAAAGATTTAGTTATGAGAAGATGTGTGCCTTATAAAGAAATTCAAGAAATTATAAAAAAATGTCATGATTCTGAATTTGGAGGTCATTTTAGAAATGGTAGAACTATTTATAAACTTTTACAATTTGGAATTTATTAATCTACTTTATTTAGAGATGTTAATATATATAAATATATATATATATGTATGTATTTATATATATGTATGTATTTATAAACATGTGATCAGTGTTAGAGAGTAGGAAATATTTCAAAAAGAAATGAAATGCTTCAAAATTTTAATTTGAAAGTTACAATTTTTTATGCATGGGGACAAAATTTTATGGGACGATTTATACCTTCATTTGAAAATGTATATATAATGATTGATGTGGAGTATGTGGCAAAATATATTAAAGCAATTGCCTAACCTTGATGTGATGCTTGGAGTGTTTCAAAATTTTTAATCAAAAAATATTTTTACAAGATTTGGAATGACGAGAATACTCATTAGTAATGGAGGATCTCATTTAAGGAATTCAAGAATTGTTAAGCTGGTGGAAAAATATAATATTATGCATAGGATTGGAACTTTCTATCATCTCCACACTAGTGGTCTAGTAAAAGTATTTAATCATGAAATCAAAAGAATTTTGGAAAAAAATTATGAATCCTGATAAAATGGATTAGTCTGCTAGATTAGATAATACATTATGGGCTTACAAGATAGCTTATAAGACACTTATAGGAATGTCCCTGTAAATATTAATTTTTGCGATGCCTTTTCACTAAGCAGTAAAATTGGAGCAAAAAGTCTATTGGGCTTTTAAGGAGTTTAATTTCAATTTAAAGAATGCTGGTAAGAAAAGATTATTACAACTAAATGAGCTTAAAGAAATTAAGAATGAATCTTATGATAATGCTAGAGTATATAAGGAGAAAATGAAATAATGGCATGATTGGAAGATAATAAAAAATGAATTTGAGCCTCGATAGGAAGTTTTACTATACAATATAAGACTGAAATTATTTCCTTAAAAATTGAAGTCTAGGTGGATAAGGTCATTCACAATTGTAAACATCTATCCTTATGGAGCTGTTATTATTAAAGATCCCAAGACTAGAAAGATATTTAAAGTTAACGGGCGCAGACCAAAACCATACCAGTTCTTAAAGAGATTTTAATGTTGGGTCACATAGAGTAAAGATTGGGAATGTCGGGCTGACGATATTAAACCAAGTGCTTCGTGGGAGGCAACCCAAATTTATCTTCTTTTTTTTTGCTAATTTATTTTTTATTTGGAGTGTTATATATATATATATATATATATATTGGTAGTTTCATGAATTTCATGTATTTAAGAAACTTAAAATTAAGAAAATATTTAAACAAATCTTCAATTACCAAATTTTATTGAAGATATTTTATTGAAGATTTGAGAATTAACTGAATTTAAAATGAAACGGTGCAAAATCTTGGAACTGGCACCTTAGGCGCCAAATTGGCTCCTGAGGCGCCATTTTCTAGAGAGTTGGCACCTCATGTGCCAAAATTGGTGGATGAAGCGTCGCGGCGACCGAATTGACTTAAGACGATTTAAAATGTAATTTTTGACGGGTTTTGTTCCTAATAACTCCCAAAAACTGATTTGTAAACGTATTTTAGAAAGGAAAATGAGGGAGGAGTCAACACTTTTCAAATCCAATAGCTTCCCACTCTAAAGATGCCGTGAGATATGGAATTTTCAACCAGATGACATTCACAGTTTCAAGGCACAGAAGTTATAAAAATGATTTCTTGTGAGAAAAGGCTAATCGAGGAAATGAGATTTATGAATTGAGGATACAACACAATGAATACTCAAGTGGAAAAGATTATTGCATAGAGATGCTGTGAAGTTCTTTGTTATATCAATGTTGCTATAGTTGTACATGTGGTGAAAGAGTTTTACACCAATCTTCATGGAATAAACCAAGGAATTGTCTACGTTTGAGGCAAGTGTATACAATTCACTCTTTCAAGATTAACTAATATGCTTATGATTTAAAGTGTTCCTATTTTCCACTTTGCAAATTTTTCCCCAATAAGAGCAAATATGAATTAACTCTATCGGTTTCTTACTGATGAAGAAGCAAATTGGGAGACCAGAGATAATGGGAATGTAAGTTTTTCTTCATCATTATTAAATCCTAAATTTAAGGCGTGACATTTCTTTATTACATCAAAATTACTTCTTACCATGAAAATCAGTAAGGTGAAGAAGGAGAGTGTTATTTTGAATTACTGCATTAAAACTTGAAAACCTATTAATGTGGGTGCAATAATTGTGAAATCTATTTTAGGATTGATCATTAATGGATCTACTACTGGGCTGGGACATCCATCTACTATCTTCTTATGGTGCAGTCAATTGTAAGTGCCTTATGAAAGTTTGGAAAAGGAGCTTCTTCCTTCGAAGCCTATTGATCTAGAAGCTTATTGCAACTGCCTTATGAAAGTTGGGAAAAAAAGCTTCTTCCATCAAAGCCTATAGATCTAGAAGCTTATTGCAACTGCAGAAGAATGGGGGATGAGAATGATATGAATAAACTAAAGGAACAATCATCCCATAATTCATCACCTATTCAGCCTTACTTCCGTTTGAATGCACTTTTGAAGAGGGCCAAGAAGATAGAGAAAGAGGTACACAACATTGTGCATTCAGCTGGGAATATTTCTAAAATGCTGGATAATCTGGATTGGAGGTTGAAAGAAAATTTTGAACATATTAGACATATTGAAGATGGTTTGGTGTGTATGTTCAAGAAACATGCTTGGATTGACGAAGAAGATGTTTGAACTTATCAACTTTTTTACAACTTTTACGTGCACTACCAATCTATGGGAGACATCTAGGAGGATGAGAGCAAAGAAGATGTTTGAACTTACTTTATGCATAGAATGATTATTTATTATTGCTTACTTGTGTTAAGGTGTTATGTTGGATTGCATTTACTTTCACTGTTGGACTTTATTTGTGCAAGTTATAGCTTATTTTCATACTTAGTATTCAGTGTTAGGATTTTTGGTTTGCTTTGGACACTGAATTAGATTTGTTGGCTTGAAAATAGTTAGTTTGTAATAGTTCGGATTTTATATATAAATGTGAGTTTTATGTTAATTGTGAAAGTTTTGTGTTAGAAAATTTTTTAGTTGTTAGTATAAGTTTGAATTAAGTTATTTAGAGGTTGAAGTAATAAGCAGTTGATTTCCAAATAAAAATGAAACATGAAAAATTTTGGCATTGATGCCTAAGGTGCCAAATTCCCAAAAACCGCCAAATGGGTCAAAAACCGCAAAATAGCCCAGTGAAACTACATATTTTCTACTTGAGTCGTCTCATCTCTCTAAACCTCAACTTAGGGCTTGACATTGGGTGGATTTAATAAGATTTCAAGGTTTAAAGATCTTATATTTCATCTCCTCTTGGTAAGAGCTTCACTTTAACTTATAAATTTTTATTTTCACCATTGATTTATCCTACATTTTGGGGAATCTGAAATTAAATGATTTTTTGAAGAAGTATAGGAAAATGCGTTGTGAAAAGCTTATTACCAAATAACATCACTTGTGGACTTAGATTTTTAATTTTTTATTATATTTGGATTTCCATAGAAATTCTTATGACACCACATGTAAAAAGAGGCAAGCCTACCGGAGATTTCAATGCAAGGAGATTTTTCAATTATAGGGCTGAATATAGTTACAACACTCAAATGGGCTCGAGATAATTGATTTAGGAACTAGGATTTGCTAACCTAGGTGGAAAAATCAAGAGGTTCATTGTCACTAAGAATTTGGAGAGATTCTACTACTTCACTGCATTAGCTATTGTTCCAATAATTCGAGAGTTATATGCCAACATGAGATTTACTACGGATGATCACATCCTCGTGAGAGGTAAGCAAGTTAAAATTTGTAGAGAACGGATGAATGCATTTTATGGATTGAGAAATGAGTTCAATTGTGCATATGTTGCATTCATGTTGACCGACTCATCACTGGAAGAAGTCATTGCCATTTTGATTGTTGGAAGGGGATAATGGAAAATTAAAAACAATAAGAAAGTTAAAATCTCTACTTCTATGATGACTATTCAATCAAAGGTATGACATTACTTCATATCTGCAACATTGCTTCCAATGAATCATCTGAGTGAAGTAACAAAGGAACGTCTTGCGCTAAATTTCTTCATTCAATAAATGAAGGCGGTAGATGTTGGTGCTCTTATATTACATAATGCTTAGAGTATAATAAGAAGTTCTACAGCTAGTGCATTAAGATACTCTGCCCTGATTTTCACTTTTTGTGAACAATCAGAATTAGAGTTTAATAGAGATGAAAAGAAGATATAGCCACAGAAACCTATTAAGAAAGACACAGTCCAAAGATTTGTATGATTTGCTGAATCCATGAGTATTGGAAGTGATAAACCCTCAGTATTTGATGCAGGGCCATCTACTTCCAGATCTTCTTCAATTAAAATCATCATGGAGTATCTTATGATCAATCAAATAGAAATTTTAAATTAGTAAAATAGGATTGAGGGGTTAGAAGCAAGGAATGCATATAATAATGATTATCAACATAGGAGAGTTCAATATGATATAGCATATCAGGAGGCTATGACTAGATATCCAAGGGGTGATTATAATATAGACTTTCCAACTTGCCCTAGCTTTACTCCTTACGTGCCAGATCACGAACAAGAAGAAGAAGAAGAAGAAGAATAAGATGATGATGATGTTGAGGAAGAGGATGATGATTATTCCTTTTGATACATTAAGAGTATGTTATGTTTGTTTGTTATTTTGATTGTTTGTTATTTGTTCTTTAAAATTGTTGTAATAGGAACTTTAATGTAATGTTGTACTGTAGACTTAACCGTAATAGAAATTGTAGATTTTTAATTTTCTACAATTTTAGTTTTTTTAGTCTTTATTTATGTTTTTACTTCTTCGCAAATCCTTTAAAATTTATTGTGTTTCAATTAATACTTTGAAGACTGTATTTGTAATGTTAGCACCTGCAGTATACCATAACCGACTTTTATATTCCGAAATCGTCTACAAAGTTGTAATTTTTAAGCATTTACAGTTTTCCTTCACATGCAAAAATTTTTGTACTTAACATTTTTAATTTATTAAAAATTTTAGTTTGGGGGAAAGAAAATTTTCTTTTAAAAAGAATTAAACTAAATTTTATTTGTCTTCAATTAACTGCATTTATAAAATTAATTTAACATGACCTTGGATATTAAGATTTAACTTTAAATGACTATATTTATGTTTGTAAATATTATGCTAAATTTAGGTAAAAGCTTTTAATAATGAAGGTCAATTCTAAAGTTAAAGATATTTGGTATGAAAGGATATGATTATGTTTTTCTATTTAAAGTAAAGGAAATTTTATTTTTGAAGTATTAAGAATCTTAGAGTTTCATGTAAGAAGAAAAGAATGAGACTTTATGAAAAATCATCAAAACTAATATGAATTTGTAAAGTGATAAAAGGTAAAAAGTTTTAACTTTAAGAAGAGGATAGTGAAGTTTAACATTATTAAATGTTATCCAGATATAATAATCCTCTCTTGAAAAAGAAAAGAAAAGAAAGGTTTGAATGATCCTGAAAAGAGAAGAAAAAAAGAATAAAAAAATATGAAAAAAAATTTTGAGGAGATGCTTGAGAAGATGCCTAATAAAAAAATGGCTTCACATTAATCAACTTGAGGAAAAGGCTTTAATACATTTTCTAAACTTGTATTTGAGTATTAGCACCTTTATGAGTGATATTTTCATGAAGTTCTTTTTCATATGGATATTCAAGTATCCTTGATATACCAAATTATAGTTCTTCTTGAAATGAATAGATATTTTGAAATCAAAGATTAGTTTATTAAGTATTCTTAAACTTATAGTTTTAATCTAAGTTATTAAAAGTTTTTATTAAATTGTACTATTTTATTTATTAAACTAAAGTATAGAAGTTCATAAGTTAATCTATATCCTAAGTCAAATATTTTTGTAGTAAAAGGGTCACGTGAGGACAAGCAACATTTAAGTTTGCGGGATTTTGATAAATCAAAATAATGTGTTATTTTAAGCATACATTTTCAGCTTTTTTTAGTGATATTGAACTTTAAAGAAGGGTATTTTCTTATTTTTGTTGCAGGTATATAGATTTTAGACATTTTGAGCAAAAGTATCAAAAAGGTGGAAATTTGGAGTTAAAATACTGAACTTTGTGGTTCTAGCACATGAGGCGCTAGAACTGACGCTTGAAGCGATACTTTATTGTAACCTTGCACCTGATGCCCAGAATCCAGAACAATGTGGAATTAAGTAACTGGGCACTTGAAGCATCAGAATCAATGCATGAGGCACCAAAGATGACAATTGATGAATTAAGGCAATCTAGGATGAATTTTGAGCGGATTTTGATGGCTCTAAATGTTTCAAACACCCCATGGTGTGATTCAATGCATCCAGACACTTTGGAAGGCTTTTCAGTGAAAGGATATGTCTCTTGGTAAGATGGACATGTCTTTTGGGATTCAAAAGGTGAGACTTTTGGAGAGATCTTGGGAAGGAATTTCAAATTCTTTTGAGGAGGCAGCAAGAAATTTAAAACAAAGGGAGACTAGGGTTGAAGGTGGTGGCGTGTAGATAGTTCGGTAGAGAAGAGAGAGGCAAGTTAGAGAGAGAGTGAAGAACTTGGAGATTTTCTTTAAGGGTTGTAAGAGGAGATCAAAAGTGAGAGATTTCTTCTTCATTACATTTCAAAGAGAGATTTGAGAGTGCTTGTAAAGAGGAAAAGTGCTTAAAGAGAACTTCTAGGGACTTGCTTTTGAAGGAGTGTGAGATAAGTTATGTCTTTTATTTCATTGTTTTGTAAACTTGTTTTTATACATGAAATCCGAGTTTTATTGTTTCCTTCTCATGAATTATGAGTTCTCTCCTTTATCCTTCTCCCTACTCTGAGATGTAGTTTTGTGAAGATTTAATTGTGTCTTATACAGTTTTAAATGTAAAAAAAATTGTGATGATTTGAACCCCAATCTTTGTTTACTTTCATTCGAGCCAATTAAAATGCTAAATGTGTTGAGAAGCATATTATTCGAAAGGGCTATGACATGGTGATAGTCACATTCAATTTCATGGGTGAGGATTACAATTTCTATAACTTGGTGTGAGTCACATTCAATTCCATGTGTAAGAATGTAATCCATGAGTTTGAGTGCAAATAAATATCAAAATATACTTTGTTGGATGCAGATTGGAGATTTTAAGGTGGCAGATTAAAATCGCCAATTTGGTCCAGCTGTGTCAAAACAAATGCGAGATTGTTAGCCCTTAAGCAAGGGAGAAGGCGGAGCTCTGGAGTGAGAGCTGATATCTGCCCAACTTAACCACAAAATTAGGGACCAAATTCTGGATTAGTTAATGTTCCTTATGCACTTGAAAGAGGGTAAAGAATAAGGTTGCTCCTATTTGGCATGATACAAATTTATTTATATATTTAAACAATTTTAAGTTCTTCAAAATCCATATACTCATTGTAAAGAGAAAGGATGTTTCTTAAATTTGAATTCTTCATCACAAAAACTTTGTTTAGTTCTTATAAATTTAGTTTTGAAGTTTAGCAAATAGTTTAATTAACTTAGTTCTTTTAATTGCATTTTATTTAGCATAAACTCAATTACTTTAGATCTGAATTTCATACTTAACTTTTGTAGTTTGATTTTTTCTATTTTACATTATAATTATTAGAATTTCCAATGTCCCTGTTGGATCAATACATAGGACTCCGTTAGAGTTTTTTCTTACTTGAGCAATACGTTTACTTGCGTTATTATTATAGGTGTGGCAGTTTAAAGATTATAAAAGATAAAATTACTTTTACTAAATTAATCTTTTTTGGATGAAATTGCATATTTATTATTAGTACTGCCATGTGTGGTTTGTAATATTGAAAAATATTTACCAAAGAAACACACAACAAAACACTCCGCATAAACAATCTAGTTTTGTTTGGGGACACTATGTTGATGTCAACACTATTTCGATAAATCACATTTATCAACTACATAGTGTTCCTATTAATTTATATTCAGAGTTTAACCCTACTAATGTTGAGCTTGTTGAAATTATGGAATTCTTAACTAACTCACATGGTATTTGGAAGATCAAAAATGGATGTCGATAAAATTTTTCTTCTTCAAAGCTTAATGTTGAATCTAGAGCCTGAGATTATTTTATATCTGCAAGACTTCTTCCAACTAACCGTTTTGATGAGGTGACACAGGAGAGAGCCACATTAAACTACCATGTACAAATGAGAAAAACTATTGGTATTGGCTGTCTTATTTATAAGAATATGATCATTTCCTCTAAAGGAGGAACAATTAGAGGCATGGATTACTCTTCTCTTATTTCCTCCAAGTGTGTACAATATAGCCATGAGAGGAAATACTACAATCTCATAAGCCAATTGGAAAAAATAATTTGAATATGTATGGAAAGCATATTGGTTAAGGATCCAAGACTGGAGATTCAGACATTCCACTACTTCAACCTCAAGACCTTTCACCTCCATACTTCTATTCTAGATACTGTAACAAAACAGTTATTCATATAGTGAGGAGACATTTTATCTTTAAAGAATCAGATACAAGGATTAGAAGCACACTTGAGATATAATGATGAGTATTTCTAGAGGAAACTTGATTACCATGCTACTTTTGATGAGTCTTTAGTAAAATTTTTGAAGGATGATCATATAATGGAGTTTCCTACTTGCACCAGATTTTCTCCATATGGCAGTGGTGGAGAGATGGAGGAGGATGTTGATGATGAGGATGATACTGATAAGGAGGACGATGATTAGATTGTTTTTCCTTTAGTTCTGAATTTTTTTTTGTTTATTACGTGATGTAGTATTGTTGAGTGTTATGTTCTTACTTTGATTTATCTTTGTTGGTTTACATAAATGTTGGACTGTGGTGCTACACTTTTTCATTTTTGGTAAAATTGCTTACTTCTTTTTTGCTCGAGTTTATATTGTTTATGTGTTCGATTAGTCATTACTTTATGCTGAAATAAACATACAAGTTGATTAGATTTACCACATCTAATCATCTGTTTTTACTACTTGTACCTTTACTATTCTCTTGTTTTAAAATTTGAAAAATCTTTCTCCCTTCCTTCATATTTAATATGAGTTGTAATGTTTTAAACTATTTAAAAATCTAGTTTTTTGGGGATGAAAAAAAAAATTAAAACTTAACCTTATTTGTCCTCTATAGCTTATATTTAATTTTATATTACTTTTTAAATGAGTTGTGGTAAGCGGTGTTATATTTAGGATTACAAACTTTTGATTTTTAGGAATGATATAGAAGAACTTAGTAGATAAGTTTGTAAAAAGAATGAAACTAAAGCTAAGATATTTGTAGGAAATTGTTGGGAAATAATTTTAATAATTATATTAGGAAAAAATGAATTTTTTAAAAATTAAGAATTGTTAGAAAAATACTTTTTAAAGAATTTAGATTCCATAAATTTTTTTTTTCAAAAATTGATACTAGATTTTATTTTAAAGATAGACAATAAGTTTCTAACTTTAGAAAAGAAATAATGAAATTCAAAATCATTAAATGGCTATCAAGATATAGTAATCCTTAATTAAAAAAGTAAGGATTAAAAAAATTTTGAAAAAAAAAGAAAAATAAAAAGAAAAGAAAATTAAAGTATGAAAAAATGAGGAGAAGCATGAAGAATAGGTCCTAATTAAAAATTTGTTTTACTTGAATCTTTCTCAGAAAAAAAACTTAAGATCAATCCTTTGCTTAATTTCTTAAGGTATTAGAAAAAAATATTATAAATATAGATATTATATATTTTGAAATTAATATTTTTCTAAAAGTTTGAAGTTTGGGGAAATTTCAATTTTGTCTGAATTAAAAGAAAATCAATTTTCCGAAATTTAATATTAAATGTTTTGATACCTTAGATATCATCTGCTTTACCAGAAATTCTTATAAGTTAAACTATAACATTTCTAAAACAATTTTTTAGTTATATAAAAAGTAAAGCCACAACCACAAGTTAACCATTTTAAACTTAAGAGCAATAGTGTTACTTAAGGACAAGTAACTTTTAAATTTGTGGGAATTGATCCACCTTAAAATTACATGTTTTTAAAACATGTTTAATGTTCATTTTATGCATATTTTTAATGATATTACACTTTAAAAGAAGGTAATTTGTATGTTTCTGGTTTCGTGTGCAAGGAATGGATATTTAGAGAAAAAGAGGGCAAAATGGAGCAAAATGGAAACACTTTATATGCGCCATAACGCCAACTTATGACCGTGATGGGCGTTATAGTGCCCCAAACTGGCGTTTTAGTGCCAATAACCAATTTTCTAGAATATTCGTTGAATTCAACCAAATTTTGAAAGGGTTCTTAAAGTGACCCTTAGTTAATTTTAGTTATTTATAGGAAGGGTCAATGACTGAATGAAAATAGCTTATTTGGAGGGAGAGTTTTAGTGTGTTATGAGAGTTTTGATTGTCTTTGAAGTGTTTTTAGTGGGTGTGTGAGTTTATATTTGTGAGTCTTTGTTTGTAGAAGAAGAGTTTGGAGATTGGTTGAAGCAGACTTCGGAAATTTCTTCGGAAGAAGGTATAAGATATGTAATTTGTATTTGTGTTTGAGTTTTTGTTCGTAAAACTTGTATTTTGGTACAATTCATGTTTTTTTGTTTTATCTCCATGAATTCTAAGTAGTTTTACATTCTTTCTTTTTGGATATGGGAATTAATCAAATGAGATGAGATTGATCTAAAGATTTCTTTTTATTTTCTAAAATTTTGATGGTATTTTCACTGACTCTTCATTATCTCTAAAAAATTGTCATTTATGATCTTAAAATTTGCTGTGAAACATAATGAGCCATGAGAGCTATAATTTCACAAACTAGTGAGTACCACACTTAAATTGAAAAAGTTCAAAAACATGGTACGACCCTAGTGCTGTATTGCAATTCAAGTCAAGTCTCTAGCAACGACACCAAAAAATATGACCTGACCTGCAGTTATGTAGAAATTTATATTCTAAAAGATTGCCAAAACTTGGCCCAAAATTTTTTTTAGCAGCCAGTGTGAATAAAAAAAATGATTTAGAAAAGAAAAAGAAAGATTTCATAATTGGGGTACTACACAAGTATACGTATCATTTTAGGTAAGATAGGGTTTTCTTTAAAAACCCTTATATGGATCCCACGAGGAAGTTGTAACTTTTAAATAATAACTTAGAAAACTTATATCTAAATTGGAGCTAAAAATGTTAGGAGAATGGTATCGAAAGTTTTGTAAAGGAGTAAAACTAAATTAACAAGCAATCCAAGTTTAAACAGAAAGCACGCACAAAGTTTAAATGTTTAAAAAGTTTAAAAGAGTTGGAATATAATGAAAAGATCTTTCCCCTTGCAAAGAGATCTTAGTCAATGCATGAATTAATTGTTTAAAAATATAATATAATGTATTGTGACAAATATGAGCATTCCTATTCTTTATCCGCTCTTAGTGATAGCAAAAAATATTGGCTAACCTTAAGTTTCTTCCATCTTTTGTAGTAGTGCTGAGTAGATTCTAGCCTCTCACTTCCAGATTACCCACACTGCCCTCTCTGTAGGACTTACTAGTGACCCTTAGATCCAAACTCAAGATCAAACTGACAAAACAATCTAATCTCTCACCGTAGAAACATCAACTCTACTCTCATCAAGACTTATCTCCGTATCTATTTGCACTTCCCCTCGGGCGATCGTGATGGCTCTTTCCAAATTTAAGTGTGGTACTCCCTAGTTAGTGAAATCATAGCCCTTCCGGGTCATTATGTTTTGCAACGAATTTTAGCATTGAGAATGACTGATTTTTAAAGTCACTGAAGAATCGATTAAAATACCATCGCAATTTTGTTAAGTAAACGAAAATCATTAAATCAATCTCATCCCACTTGATTAATTCCCATACACTAGGAAAGAGAATGGAAAACTACTTAGAGTTCATGGAGATAAAACAAAAAACACATGATTTGCATTAAAAGCCAAGACTTACAAACAAAAATTCAAACACAAATACAAATTACTTATGTTATGTATTCTCCCCAATCAATTTTTAAAGTGTCCTTCAAGCAATCTTTAAACTCTTCTTGTACAAAAAATAGACACGCAAATATAAACTTGCACACACACACTAAAAACACTTGAAATACTCTAAAGAATCTACAAACACACTAAAACTCCCCCCCCCCCCCAAAAAAA
>JXCR01141232.1:5573-28626 GCA_002079205.1 Phalaenopsis hybrid cultivar
TATATAGAAATAAATAATATATATATATATATATATATATATGCATATATATAGCATGTTTGGCGGCTGGAGTTTGTGGTGTTTTGCTAAGGTTTTAGAAGGATGAAGATTGGTGGCTGCTGGCTGTTGAGGAACTCTGAGGTGGTGGTTTGTGGTGGTTACCTCCCTGCTGGCTCTTTTTTGGGTGGTGGTGGAGGTTCTCTTATGGCTGTCTTTAGTTTTGCTGATCCATTGAGCTTCTCTCCGCTGCTCCCTTGGTTGCGGTTCCTTACAGGGAAAGGGAGATTGGATTCTTGTTTCAAGTCTTTCTAGGTTTTCTTGTGGCTGGCCTCCATTGGTTGGACTCATGGTGACTGCTTTTTCTTTCTGCTACTGGGTGGGACTCTTGCTGTCCCATTTAGTGGTTTGTAACTGCTGAGTGGGACTCTTACTGTTCCGTTGTGTGTTTGGCTCTCTGGAACTAGGATCCCTTTTTTTTTTGTTTTTAGCTAAAGCTGCTTTAATGGAGTTCAGTCCCATTAATATGGAAGTTAATGCTCAGTGGACCAAAGCCACTTATGCTAGAGTAGTTGGCAGAGGGCAAGATCTGCCTAAAAACTTTGACCATCTGGTTTTCCTCCAAGTTCTGCATGATGCTGCAATTGGCAAGACTTCCTGCTCATATATTTCTTCTATTGGAATCAAAGAGGGCGAACCTCCTGTACTTTTTACCCTTGAGGAGATGCAAACTTTGAATAAATCTACTAAGTTCACCTTGATTGGCAAGTTTCAATTTGGCCATCCTAAAATGGATGTTGTTCGAAAAGTTTTTGAGGAACTCCAACTTACTGGTGCTTGGCAGTTGGGTTTAATAAATGGAAGGCATATTTTAATCAAGATGTCTAATTAGGAGGATTATGCTAAAGTTTTTGCTAATCAGACCCTCCTAATTGCTGGAACCCCAATGAAATTATTAAAATGGACACCTGGTTTTGATCCAAGCAAAGAACCTCCAATTGTACCAATTTGGTTAAAATTTCCTAACCTCCCTATTCAATATTACCACCGAATTATTTTGTTGAGCATTGGAAGGGTGCTTGGATGCCCTATAAAAGTTGATGCCCCAACCTACAATTTGGTTAGACCAGCTGGTGCAAGAGTGCTGGTGGAAAGACATATCACACTGCTAGAAATAAAGAGGGTTTGGATTGGAACCCCTGAGGAAGGGTTTTGGCAAAGCATTATTGTGGAACAAAAATCACTATTCTGCCCTCACTACAGGATGTTTGGATATAATGTTGACAAATGCTATAGGCTGCATCCACCATCTAGAAAACAACCCCTAAAAGTATGCCTACTCAGGGAGGATCTGTTGAAGCCTTGGGAAAGGATATCAGAAAAACTAATGAACAGGAAGCAGTCAGTGGTGAAACTGATATGGAAGTCTATCCTAAGCTTCCAAGTATTCTAGAAGAGGTCACTGAAATAAGTAAAATTGATATCAGTCCCCATAAAATCCAAAACTCTACTGTGGAATTAATAGTTGAGGTGCTTACTGAGGAATGGCAACTTCAAAAGAATAATAGGCAAAAGAAGGGGAAGATGGAATTGAAGCTGGTGCAGGCAGCTCCCTCCTTGGAAGGAATCAATCAGCTGATAGGTTCCATACAGAGAACCAGAAGGAAAGGGAGAACCCTTTCACAATGATTAAGTTTTTATGTTGGAACATTAGGGGTGGTGCACACCCTAACTCTCTCACAAGGTTGGTACACCTTGTGAAAACTCAAAAAAAATATGTTGTTTTGCTCTTTTGGAACACATGGTTTCTAGGAACTCTTCTAATATTATTAGAAAATTTCCCAAATTTTCTTACTTTACTAACCATAATAATAAGATTTGGTTGTTTGCCAGAACTGAATTACAGTGGAATGTTGTTCTAAATACCCTATATTATCTACATATTCAATTTGTAGTTGGAGCTCAGGTGGGTTATGCCACCTTTGCTTATGTCAGTTGTCTTCCAAGGAATCAAGAGTTGTTGTGAATAGAGCTTTCTAACATCAGCCAGTCCATAAAATCTTTTTGGATTGTTGGGGGAGGGATTTCAATTGTATTACTTCTCCATGTGAAAAAAAAGGAGGCAGACCTCCATCTCAAACCTCTCTGCTGAAGTTTAATGAATTCCTTATAGATGCTTAGTTATTTGATTTGGGTTTTCAGGGTCCTAAATACACTTGGAGAAGAGGGACTTTATGGGAAAGACTTCATAGAATGTTGGAAAACTCTATGTGGCTTCAAACCTTACCTTATACAATCATCACACACCTTGCCATGTCTGGGTCAGACCATAGTCCCATTCTTTGCTCTATTCAAAATGCTGTGAAGCCTGGGGGTTCCCCCTTTAGATTCCAAAAACATGTGGACTCTTCATCCTTATTTCATCAAGGAAGTTACTAATGCTAGGACCATCAATGAAGATTATGGACCATGGATAAATCTATGGAAATTACAAAAGAAGGGGGCCCTCCATTTAAGGAGTTGGAATTGGAAAACTTTTGGTAATGTTAATGAGAAATTATAAATTGCACAGAATCAGGTGATCAGCATTGAAGAAGATTTCCAGAAGGGTTTAAAATCTGAGAGAGATCTTCATAAAGCAAACAAAGAACTGCTTGATTATATCACTTATAATGAAGCCTTCTTGAAGCAGAAAGCTGTCATTACCAAGTTCACTAAGGGGGACAGAAACTCTAGCTTATTTCATGCTTGTATAAATTATAGGAGAAAATGTAATATGATTTTGGAGATTAAGAACTCTGAAGGGATGAGGTTAACTGAGGCTGAAAACATTGCTCTTGATGCTATCAAGTTTTGTCAACAAATTTTTAACTCGCATCCCACAACTAGAACCAATGTTGATGCTAATTTATTTGCTGATTGTACTAGCTATGTCAGTAGGCTGACGCTAGATCAAATCCCCTCTGAAGTTGAGATTAGAGCTACTCTTGATTCTATAGATGATGAAATAACTTCTGGCCCAAATGGCTTCACTACAAAGTCTTACAAAAGCTGTTGGATTGTGGTTAAGGATGACTTTATCTCTACTGTACAAGAATTTTTCAGAGGAACTAATCCACCCACATACTTTACCTCCTCTACTATCACTTTGATTGCTAAAAACTAGGTCAGAAATAATTGGGGAGATTTCAGGCTCATTAGTTTAACTAATGTTATTACCAAGGTAATAAGCAAAATACTGGTCTTCAAAATTCAGCCACATCTTCAATAGCTAATTTGTGCTAACCAAACTACCTTTGTTAAAGGAAGATCCATTACAGATAATATTTTGCTTGCGCAAGAGATGCTGCTTGATTTGGACAGGAAATGTAGGGGAGGTAATGTTATCTATAAATTAGATATCAAAAAGGCTTATGACACTATCAACTGGAATTACATCTTAGAAACTCTAACTGCAAGGGGCTTTTCTGAGGGTTTCATCTTATTGATTAAAAGATGGCTTCTTTGTAATAACCAGTCACTACTTATAAATGGTTCATGTCATGGCTTCTTTTCTGCTTCCAGAGGGATCAAATAAGGGGACCCCTTGTCCCCTACAATTTTCATTTTGGCTTTGGATTATTTCTTCAGATTGCTGAATCAAATGTTCCCAAGCTCCCCCCATTTGGCCTTTCAGCACAAATCCAATGTCTGTATTAGTTTTCTGGCTTATGCTGATGATGTGATTATATTCTCTAAGGCCACTAAGAATGCTACCAAAATGCTGTATAAGGCCCTCATACATTTCCAGCTTATTTCAGGTATGGAGTTAAATATACCAAAATG
Source organism: Phalaenopsis hybrid cultivar (assembly GCA_002079205.1). Taxonomy (NCBI): domain Eukaryota; kingdom Viridiplantae; phylum Streptophyta; class Magnoliopsida; order Asparagales; family Orchidaceae; genus Phalaenopsis; species Phalaenopsis hybrid cultivar. Next base: position 9,396 of record JXCR01141232.1, read on the forward strand.
CCATTTTTTTCCTAGCACTAACATGTCTCAACAGATAAAACACTAGATGTCTAGCTACACTAGTTTCAGCTTCTCCTCTTTTCCTATCAAATACCTCGGTGTTCTTTTAATTAAGGGAAGAAACAAACAAATAAAATTCAATGAAGTCATTGATAAGATTAAGAACCAACTTAAAAGTTGGACCAATTCTTTTTTATCCAATGGAGAGAGGATCATTCTACTAAAAAGTATCCTTACCACCCTCCCTTCTTATGCTCTACAAATGTTTTCAATAAAGAAAGGAACTCAGCAACTGCTCCCTTGGGTTGGACAGAAGAAACAAGTACACTGGCTCCTTTGGCAAATGCTTTGTAAACCTTACTGTGCTAGTGGTTTGGGATTTAAAGATTTTCAACACATGAGTTTCATTAACTTATGCAAAATCTGGATTAAATTTAGAGCTCAAGATAGCCTTTGGGCTATTTTCATGAAAGGGAAATATTGTAAAACTGCTCACCCAAGCCTGGTTAACAAAAAACTCGGAGATTCTAGACTTTGGGGTAAATTATTAAAGGTTAGAGAGCCAGTTGAAGAGACTTTCATTTGGGAGCTGGGGGAAGGTCAAATAAGTTTCTAGTTTGATAGGGTGACTTGGAATGGTGAAACAATTCAATGCTTTATGTCAAACTCAAATGTACATGATATGGTTAAGGATTACTGGACTGAAAATCAGTTGAATTACACACTTCTGCATAATATTCTGAACAGTGAGCAGCTGCAACTAGTCCAACAAACACCTATTTATTCTAAACAAAGAGATAAAATTGTTATTAAAAAAGCCAATTCCCAGAAGGCTTCTTCTTATATTTATCAAACCTTCTTTCAATGGCCTTCTGTTCACTGGGGTACTGATATTTGGGGGCAACATTTAACCACTTCAATGTCCTTCTTCAGCTAGAGATTATGGCAAACTATGCTCCCAACTGTTGATATCTTGAAAATGAAAGGGCTGAGGGGACCTTCTTGTTGTCTTCTGTGCCATGAGGAGGAGGAGACTTTGGATCACCTCTTCTTTAAATGCAGCTTCTCTCAAAAAGTTTGGACAGAGTTATTGATCACTGTAAATACTAATACAAATAATCTCAGCTGGAATAACTTCTACAACTGCTGAGAAGAGTGGAAACAGGCTAAATTATAGGTTATCCCTTGTGTAGTGGCTTAATTTATCTGGATGTACAGGAATAATGTTAAAAATGAGGATTCAACACCTCTTGCTAAAGCTGTTACTACACATTGCACATCCTGCCTATAGAAAATCATTAAATATCAAATTTTCCCTAATATCGTAAGGCATTTGGTACGTCAGGCTACTAACTAGTATAGTTTCAAGTTCTCTTTGATTGAGTGGGCTCCTCCTTTTGATGGTTGGATGAAAGCTAATGCTGATGGAAGCTTTTTAAATGGATATGCTGGCTGAGGTGGTGTTTTCAGAAACTCCCTAGGACATCATGTTCTCCATTTCTCCTCACCAACTTGGGCTTTAGATGCATTAGAAACTAAAATGATAGAAATTTACTGGATTATTAAAATTGTTGTCCATTGTAATATTGGGCCATTAATCATTGAAACTGACTCTAGCATTTGCATCAAGTTTTTTCAGCATGAGGAGGACCCCCCATGGCACATTAGTAGATGGATAAGGAAATTTCAAAAGACTTTTGGTAGCTACACAGTGAAATTTCAACACATCAACAGGAACGGCAATGGGCCTGCACATCTCTTGGCCACTTTTGGTAGATACTATGAACTAGTAATTGTGGGAAATATCCCATCTTCTGCTTTAGCCTATCTACTGCATGGGGATGATTTATGTATCCCTCAAGTTCACACCTTGTGAGGAGGATTTGATAGAGGTCACATTTTAGAATTGCATCAAGATCATGGTGGTTGTTTTGCTCTATTTGTTATTACCTTGCTCCCCTTCTCTAGTGTGCTCCCCTTTATTTTTAGGGACCCCTTAGGCTTCATTTTAGCTTTACTTTGATTCCCCATAAGGCAAACTACTGTTTTTTGTTTTTTGATGGATTGTTGATTCCTGTATTGAATCAACATGCCTATCCTACTAATCTAGATATTGTAACCTTCCCTTTACTTCAACATGTAGGGAGACACTAGTTTCTCCTTGATGNATATATATATATATATATATATATATATATATATATATATATATATATATATATATATATATATATATATATATATATATATATATATATATATATATATATATATATATATATATAAAAGGGGACAGAGGCTCCTACTTCATTAAAAAGAAAAGAATTACAAAAAAAGAAGGCACAAAGAAGGCGCTTCCCAAAATTTAAGCATAAAAAACTCTTATGAATGGTAGATCAACAAGATCTCCCTTCAACAACAAATCTAAAGGAGTGGTACAAGTATCTATAAAGGGATCCTGGGAGTGTAGGCCAGCATTGGCAAGCCAATGTGCAGGTTTGTTACCTTCCCTATATGTTTAAGAAATTGATAGCCTAACCTCCAGACTCAAGGATTGTGTACCAGTAATCCAATAAATCAGATACCAAGGGGTAGGTATCCTTCCATCAAGAATGTTGATTAAGGTCATTCAATCAGTTTCAACAATTAATTAGTTCCAGCTACATTTTTTGGCAGTGTCCTGCTACATTTTTTGGCAGTGTCCTGCTACATTTTTTGGCCATGAACACTGCCCAAAGAACAGCTTGAGCTTCTTTTTACAAAGGGTCCTCAGCCAAGGCAGGAGACTGAAAGTAGAGTAAACATTCCCCACTATCATTTCTGAATACCCCTCCAACCATTGCATTAGGAGAAATGAAGCTTCCATCAGTATTAAGTTTGATCCAACCCATAGGATGGCAGTTCCAATGAACAAGAACAAATTGGATTTTCCTTGAAAAGCTGGTGGTGGTTGTGCAAAGGATCTCAGGAAGTTTCCTGTGACAATACAACTTCTATAGATAGTTGTAGCAATTGGTGGCAATGGTAGTGGCATCCACATGGGCTTCATCATATTTCAGCTTATTTCTAGCCATCTAAACAAACCAAGCAGTGATGCAAAGGATGAGAGGGAGAGATTGGGCCTGCCAATCTTTCTAGCTTCGAGAAAAAGTTATACCAAGACAACTGAATAGTATTAAGTTTCAATCTAGGCAAAAGGAGGCTCCAAACTTGTTGAATAATGGAGAAGTTGAAGAACAAGAGTTGGAGAGTTTCTTCTTCAGTTTTACACAGGCTGCATTTGGAGGGACCTCTCAAGCCTTTTAATTTTAAGATGTCAATAGTGGGAATGAAACCATAAAATAATCTCCAAGAGAGGAAAGCCATAAAACAAGAAAAGAACTTGTTTGAAACACATTTACCCCAAGAAATCTCCGGTTGAGGAAAGCAGAACCTAGATATGGAAGTAGAAAAAGTCTAAGATACCTTCTTTTTCACTATAAGTTTATCTTTCTTGGATCTTTCAATAGATCTTTTTAGAACTTTATTGAGTTGTCTATTTTCAAGGATGTTCTGAAGAGCTTGCTGGTTCCAACCTCCATCAGACCATAGGTCAGCCACCCGGGTTGTAAGACTGAAAGGAGAGCAAGGTGAAGGAGTGATAATGTCTTTTCCAGTCCAATTATCCAGCTACAAATTGAGCCTGCTGACCAAAGGAAAATATGTTGAGATTTTCATACCTATTTTATATTATTTTGATGATATTGCACTCTAAGGAAATGTATTTTTGATGTTTTGTTGCAGGAATGATGAATTAGGGTCATTCGAGCAAAAAGATTCAAAAAGGAGCGAATTTGGAGCGAAAAGGACCAAAATTTAAAGATTTGATCTACGGCGCCGACGGTGGAATTTTCCCGAGTCTCTAGATTTAATTCACTTAAAAGGCCCGTAGACAATGCCCTTGAGGCCGCCGACAGCGAGCTCGACGGTTATGTCCAACAATGCATTGGATGAGGACGAATTTTGGAGGGGTGCTTAGGCAACTCTTGGGAAACTTATCCACATCCTTAAAGAGAAGACTTTGGCCAAAAACAGAAGAGGGAGAGGCACAAAATTGAAGTGTGGGAAAAGTTTTGAGAAAGTCTAAATTGTGAGGAATTCTTCGAGAGATTGTAAGAGTGGAGGGAAAGTGAGAGATTTTATCCTCCTTGCCACTTTGAAGAGGAATTATGTATGCTATAAAGAAAGGAAGAGATTCATAGGAACTTCAAGGAATTTTCTTGGGGAGAAATTAGAGATAAGTTTATTTATTGTTGTAGTTTGTATAAATTTGATTTTATATATGAATTCTGAGTTTTATTGCATTTTCCCCATGAGATCTGAGTAGTTTTCTCTGTCTTTCTCCTTGTCTTAAGATTTGCAAAATAGTGATTTGAATTGGTGAAGCCATGAAAATGTTAAAGAAATTGTGTTGATCGTTTTATTTCAATCTTAATTTACTTTCAATCTGGCCCTTTAATTTGTTAAAATATGTTAAGTGTTACAACTAAAGTGAAGATTACATCTAAGATTCAGGAAGGTCAAAGCGCTTAGATCTTGGGTGCAAATAAATAGGAAAATAAAATTATCGGGCGTAGAATTGGAGATTTTAGAGTGACGACTAAAATCCCTAATTTGATCATATTGTTTGGGTGTTGAAGTGTAGATGTTAGCACTCAGGCGGGGGGAACGTGGGAGCTCCGAAGTGAGAGCCGGTATCCTCCCAGCCTACCCGTAGATTCAGTAAACAAGCCTAGGATTAGTCGATGTTATTTATGCATGGACCAAAGGGTAGAGAATAGGTATGCTTCTATTTGGCACAATACAACTAGAATTGATTCACTTTATCCATTCACTACAATTTCTTGAGTAGAAGAAGGATGCTTTCTTATATATTGAATATCACATTAGAACCTTCATTAGTATAATTAGTTATTGATGCTTTCTTATATATTGAATATCACATTTAAACCTTCATTAGTATCATTAGTTATTTAATAGATATATTGAATATCACATTAAAAACCTCATTAGTATAATTAGTTATTTAAGAGTTATTAAAAATTTAAATAGTTACTTCAATTGTCTATTAGTGACAGATAAGCAAATTGGATTCCATTGTTGCGATTAAAGTATTGCTTTTCTAAAAACTTAGTTCATAGTTCTAATATTACTCCTTATGGGATCGATATTTAGGACTCCATTAGAGCCCTATATTACTTGAGCGATACGTATACTTGCGTTGATAAGTGTGATTTTGCACAATTATTGAATATTTTATACACATCTTTATCAAATCTATAACTGTTATCAAGTTTTTGGCGGATTATTGAATATTTTATACATACATCTTTATCGAATCTATAATTGTTATTAAGTTTTGGGTACAGTTGCTGAGGATTTAAATCTTTTAGCAACAGTATTAAATACTTATATTTTTAAGCATATTTAAAGTTGCAGTCAAGTTTTTGGCATTGTTGTCGGAGAGTAAACAAGAATCACAATTAGAGAAATAGACAAATTAGGATTATTAGAAAATTTTTACTTGAATTACAACTTATTTTTATATTTAGTTAACTATTTTACTGTGCACTGATTTTAAGTTGTATGCGTAAATTTGGATCTGAAAATCTTATACCCTACGATTTAGAATTAGAATGCACTGTTAGAAAAATTAGAAGATTGAGAAGAGGACCTAGAAGTTCTGATACAATGGAAAACAACATGAACAATCAAGGAATAGAAAATGAATACCAACCTAGACCCCTATGAGATTATGCGAATCCTACAATAGATAAAATTCACTTATCTATCCAAATTCCTAATGTAGTTGCTAATTCATTTGAACTTAAACCTGATATTATCCAAATGGTACAAAACAATCAAATTCAGAGGTACACCAAAAGATGATCCTAATTTACAGCTCGCTAGTTTTTTAGAACTGTGTGTTACCTTTAAATATAACAGAGTTTCAAATGATGCTGCTAGACTTAGACTTTTTCTATTTTCACTTAGGGATAAGGCTAAGATGTTGTTAAATTCATTAGCACCAGGATCTATTAGAACATAGGGAGAATTTTTACAGAAATTTCAATGCAAATATTTCCCTCCATCTAAAACTGCTAAACATAGAAATGACATAACATCATTATGTTAGATTGATGGAGAGTCAATATATGAAGCTTGGGAGAGATTTAAAGATCTTCTTAGGAAGTCCTCATCATTCATTACCAGACTGGTGCTGCTAAACTAAGAAATGACATAACATCGTTCTGTCAGATTGATGGAGAGTCAATATATGAACTGCTAAACTTAGAAATGACATAACATCATTCTGTCAAATTGATGGAGAGTCAATATATGAAGCTGATTTAAAGATCTTCTTAGGAAATGCCCTCATCATTCGTTACCAGATTGGATGATAATCTTCCATCCAAAACTGCTAAACTTAGAAATGACATAACATAGTTCTGTCAGATTGATGGAGAGTCAATATATGAAGCTTGGGAGAGATTTAAAGATATAACATCTTTCTGTCAGATTGATGGAGAGTATCCAAAACTGCTAAACTTAGAAATGACATAACATCATTTTGTCAGATTGATGGAGAGTCGAAAAACTGCTAAACTTAGAAATGACATAACATTGTTCTGTCAGATTGATGGAGAGTCAATATACGAAGCTTGGGAGAGATTTAAAGATCTTCTTAGAAATTGCCCTCATCATTCGTTACCAGATTGTTAATAATTTAAACTTTTTATAATGGATTAGTGGACCCTCATCATTCGTTACCAGACTGGTTAATAATTCAAACCTTTTATAATGGATTAGTGGGATATGTTCTCATCATTCATTACTAGATTGGTTGATAATTCAAACTTTTTATAATGGATTAGTGGGATCTCCCATCATTCGTTACCATACTGGTTAATAATTCAAACCTTTTATAATGGATTAGTGGGATCTCTTGGATTATAGATGTTGTAGTTGGTGGTTCATTAATGTCAAAACCTTTTGGTGAGGCTTATTCGTTAATAGAAGAGATGGATACCAACAATTTTTAATGGCCCTCTGAAAAGGTAAATCCTAAAAGAGTAGCTAGTATCCATGATTCTGATGCAATATTGTGTTTGCTTCTCAGATTGCTGCAATATCAAAGGAATTAGATCATTATGGAAGGAATTATTCTCCAACACCTCCTATAATGGAAGAGAATTCATCTGTGAAATTTTTGGATGTTCAACTTTCATATGAGACCTTAAAAGCTACTAATAGACCCAACAACCCTTATTCAAACTATTATAACCCAGGTTGGAAGAATCATCCAAATTTTAATGGAATAACAATCTACTTCAAATCAACAATGGGAAAACAACCCAGTAAACCCATTAAGAAATTCATCCAACCAAGGAAATGTTAATTTTAGACTCTTCCAGGATTTAACAATAACACTCAAATTGGAGAAAAGAAGTTATCTACGGAAGAGTTCATATTAAACATGGGTCAACAGCTGCAGAATCAGGGAAATCATCTATAAAATCAAGGAACCACTATTAAGAATATTGAAAATCAATTAGGGCATATCGCTATTGCGCTTAGTAACCGAACATTAGGAACTTTTCTTAGTACTGTGGAACCAAATCCTAAAGATCAAGGGAAAGAAAAAATCAAGGCGATACAATTATGAAGTGGAAAAGATTTGTAAACAAAAGTACAGAAAGAAACAGAAACTAAAAAAGAGAAAGTGGATACCAAAAAAGAAAAGGATCATGAGTACTCAGATTTAGAATATCCACTTACACCAATGAAAATTACTGTGGAGAAACCTCCACCACCATTTTTCAAAGACTGAAGCAACATAAACAGAATAAAAAATTTTCAAAATTTTTAGAAATTCTTAAGAAGTTAACGGTGAATAAAGAAACACAAATAGAATAAATAATATTCCAAGTTTTTAGAAATTCTTAAGAAGTTAACAGTAAATATTCCCTTCATAGAAGCTTTAGAGCAATTATGAATGATATTCAGAACAAGAAAAGGAAGTTCACTAATAATAAACTGTTGCACTTAGCGAAGAGTGTATTGAAATTATTCAAAAAAAGCTTCCTGAAAAATTAAAAGATCCTGGTAATTTCACTATAATGTGTGCTATCGGTGAAAAATTTTATGGAAGAGCTTTATGTGATTTTGGAGCCAACAGTAATCTTATGCCTCTGTCAATTTTCAAAAGATTAGGAATAGGAGAAGTCTCACCTACTTCTGTAACTCTTCAGTTAGTGGATCGTTCAGTTACATATTCTAAGAGAATTATAGAAGATGTGTTAGTAAAAGTTGATAAATTTATCTTTCTTGTGGATTTCACTGTTTTAGATATGGAGGAAGATAAAGAAATACCTATCATTTTAGGGAGACCATTTTTAGCTACTGGTAAAACTATGATAGACGTTCAAAAAGGAGAATTAACGATGAGAGTTAATGATCAAGAAGTGACTTTTAACATTACAAAATCTATAGAATGCCCTGTTGTTGAAAGAGATAATGAATGTTTTTGCATGGAAATTAGTGAACATCTATTGAATGGCATTATAAAGATCATTTTGAAGAGAAATAACAATTTGAAGATAGTGATGAAGTTGTTTTTGGACGACTTAGAAAATGAAGAATTAGATTATGTTCAGGAAAGATTTTAGATGCTGGATATTACAAAAAATGCTGATAAGAATCTATTTTTGTCAATTATAAAACCTCTTGAACTTGAGTTGAAAATATTGCCTAGCCACTAGAAGTATGTGTTTCTGGGAGACTCATCTAAATTACTTGTTATTATATCTTCAGAATTAAATGATTTGCAAGAGCAAAGACTGTTAGATACATTAAAAAAATATAAGGGAATTAAATGATCTGCAAGAGCAAAGACTGTTAGATACATTGAAAAGATATAAGAAAGCTTCTGAATTAAATGATCTGCAAGAGCAAAGACTGTTAGATACATTGAAAAGATATAAGAAAGCTTTCATAATTAAATGATCTGCAAGAGCAAAGACTGTTAGATACATTAAAAAGATATAAGAAAGCTTTTTTTAGCTGATATTATGGGAATCAGTCCTTTGATTTGTATGTACAGAATTATACTAGATGAACAATATAAACAAAGAGTTGATCCACAAGGAGATTAAATCCAATGATGAGAGAAGTACTTAAGAAGGAAATTTTGAAATGGTTAGACATTAGAATTATGTATCCTATTTCAAATAGGGCGTGGGTAAGTCCAATTCATTGTGTTCCTAAGAAAGGAGGAGTGACTGTTGAAACCAAAGAAAATAATAAAATAATACCTATTAGAAATTTTACTGGGTGGTTTATTTGCATTGATTATAGAAAATTAAACACTGCCACCAGGAAAGATCACTTCCTTTTACCCTTTTTAGCAAAATTGTAGATAGACTTGCTAGGCACAAATATATTTTTTTTAGATGGATATACCAGTTACCATCAAATTCCTATTACTCCTGAGGATCAAAAAAAGACAACATTTACTTGTCCTTTTCGAACCTTTGCTTTTCGAAGAATGCCTTTTGGATTATATAATGCACCTACAATATTCCAGAGATGTATGATGTCTATATTTAATAAGTTAATTGATGATGGATTGGAAGTATTTATGGATGATTTCTATGTATTTGGAACATCATAACGCATGCTTAAATTATCTTGAAAAAGTGTTGGAGTTATGCGAAAGAACTAATTTAGTTCTACGCATGCTTAAATTATCTTGAAAAAGTTTTGGAGTTATGTGGATTAGAAGTATTTATGGATGATTTCTACGTATTTGGAACATCATTTGACGCATGCTTAAATTACCTTGAAAAAGTTTTGGAGTTATGCGAGTATTTATGGATGATTTCTCTATATTTGGAACATCATTTGACACATGCTTAAATTATCTTGAAAAAGTTTTGGAGTTATGCGAAGTTGGTTCTAAATTAGGAGAAATGTCAATTTATGGTTGCAGGAGGAATTGTGTTAGGGCATAAGTTTGGAAGATGGTATGGAAGCAGACCCTACGAAAATTCAAGTCATATCTAAACTAACACCTCAATGATATGGAAGCATACCCTGCAAAAATTCAAGTTATATCTAAATTAGTACCTCCTACTAATGTAAATAAGATGGTATGGAAGCAGACCCTGCAAAAATTCAAGTTATATCTAAACTAACAACTCCTACTAATGTAAGAGAGGTTAGGGACCCTGCAAAAATTCAAGTTATATCTAAACTAACACCTCCTACTAATGTAAGAGACGTTAGGAGTTTTCTTGGACATGTGGATTTTACAGGCGTTTTATTAAAGATATTTCAAAAATTACCAAACCTCTATGCCAACTTTTAGAAAAGGAACTGACTTTTTATTAAAGATTTTTCAAAAATTACTAAACCTCAATGCCAACTTTTAAAAAAGGACAAGCAAATTGAATTTACTGAAAGCTGTTTAAATGCCTTTGAGTTATTAAAGAAAAAATTAATCACAACCATTTATTGAAAGCTGTTTAAATGCCTTTGAGTTATTAAAGGAAAAATTAATCACAACCCCTATTATAGTGCCTAACTGGGAGAAACCATTTGAACTGATGTGTGATGCTAGTGATTATGCTATTGGAGCTGAGAGAAACCATTTAAACTGATGTGTGATGTTAGTGAATATGCTACTTAAGTTGTTCTTGGACAAAAGTATGAAAAGATTTTTAAAGTTATATACTACGCTAGTAAAACTCTTAATGATGCACAAATTAACTATACTGTTACTGAAAAAGAGTTGCTAGCAATTGTATATGCTTTAGATAAATTTAGATCTTATTTAATTAGAGCTAAATTTGTTGTGCACACTGATCACTCTGCTTTTAAATAGCTGATGCAAAAGAAGGATGCCAAACCAAGGTTAATTAGATGGATACTTTTGACGCAAGAATTTGATCTTGTGGTTATTGATAGAAAGAGAACTGATAATCAAATTTTGATCATTTGTCGAGATTAGAAAATCATGAATTATCTGACACCGACAATAAAATTACAGACACAAGGTTGATTAGATGGATTCTTTTGATGCAAGAATTTGATCTTGTGGTTATTGATAGAAAGGGAACTGATAATCAAATTGCTATTGATGCAAGAATTTGATTTTGTGGTTATTGATAGAAAGGGAACTGATAATCAAATTGCTGATTAGAGACTAGAAAATCATGAATTATCTGACACCAAAAATGAAATTACAGACAGTTTCCCAGATGAACAAATTTATAATATTAATGAGTGGAAAGTACCATGGTATGCTAATATTGTTAACTATATTGTAAGTGATATTTTGTCACCTATGCTGACACACACGAACAAAGAAAATTTATTCGCCTGCTATCTTTAGAGATGTTTATAGATACATAAAAACTTTTGATCAATGTCAACGAGTAAGCAATATATCTAGAAGAAATGAAATGCCTCTGAATTTCATGTTAGAAGTTGAAATCTTTGATGTTTGGAGATTAGATTTCATGGGACCATTTATTCCTTCATTTGGGAACTTATACATTTTAATTACAGTAAACTACGTTTCTAAGTGGATTGAAGCACAAGGTTTACCTCGTTGTGACGCTAAAAGTGTTTCAAGATTTTTAATAAAAAATATTTTCACTAGGTATGGAATGCCTAGAATGATTATCACTGATGGAGGATCCCATTTTAGAATAAATACATTAAGAGATTGAGAAGAATTTAATATTATTCATAGAATATCTACTGCCTAACATCCTCAAACCAGTGTGTTAGCTGAAGTTTCTAATAGAGAGATTAAATAAATACATGAAAAGATTGTAAACCCTTGTAGAGTAGAATGGTCCACTAGAGTAGATACCGCATTGTGGGTTTACAGGACTGCTTATAAAACTCCTATTGTAATGACTCCTTATAGACTGATTTTTTGAAAGACTTGTCACTTACCAGTAGAATTAGAGCATAAAATATATTGGGCAATTAACAAGTTTAATTATAATTTGAAAGATGCTGGTAAGAAGAGATTGTTACAATTAAGTGAATTGGAAGAATTAAGAAATGAATCTTGTGGTAATGACAGAATTTATAAGGAGAAACTAAAGTTATGGCATGATCAGAAGATTTAAAGTAAATGGACATAGATTAAAACCATATTTTGAGAGTAAAAGACCAAATTTTAAAGAGATTTTAATGATCAGTCAACCTGAATAAACCTGAATAGGTCGGGCTGACGACAGTAAACCAAGCGCTTTATGGGAGGCAACCCATAATTATCTTTATTTTTATTGCAATTATAGTAGTTTTTATTTGAAATTATCTTTAGTTTGTGGTAGTATTTAGCTCTACTACTCTTATTTACCCTTAATCATCATAAAAATTAGGCCCATAGAGAAAAATTGGAACGCATTCGGACCAGAGCGAAACTGTACAATTTTTTCCTTGGGCGCCGACGGCACCATCGACACCACTGAAGGCGGGTTTTTTCCGAGAATCCAGGCAATTAAATATAGAAGGCTTTTCGACGGCACCCTCAATGCCGTCGATGGCAAGACCGGCGTGATGGCGGTCTTTGGGAGTTTTTAGGCAAGAGTTACCCTTTTAAACTCCCAAATTTGATTCCTAAGTTTATATTTCCCCCAAAAACAAAGTGGAACTATACCAAATTCATTCTTATGGCATCCAATTATCCCGATAATCCAAGAATGTGAGTGTTCAATTGGAGAAAGTTCATTAGTACGGAAGCATAGCAAATCTTCAACAAGAAACTGGCGAAGAAAATATTAATCAAGGAACAAGGATTCGTAAATCATGGATTGAATAATCCCTCTACGATAATTGAAGAGATGATAGTGTGGCAAAGATGGGAAGTACTGTGCTACACTACCACTGCCATGGTTGTTCCTGTGGTGAAGGAATTTTATGCAAATTTGAATGGAATAAACCAGGGAGTCGTTTATGTGCGAGGTAGATGGATAACTTTTACTCCTTCGCAGATCAATGACATATATATGATCGAGAATGTTCCTGTCTGCCATTATTCTAACTTTGTCTTGACAAGAAACCAGATGAATGAGATTTACCAATATTTAACGAACGAATCTGAAGATTGGGAAATAAGAGAAAATGGGTTTGTTATTTTTTCTGCGACACTCCTAAATCCCGTTTCAAAACACTGGCACTTCTTCATTTCTGCAAAACTATTACCGATGATGAAGATCGAAAAATTTTCTAAAGAAATTACTATTTTGAATTACTTCATCTAAATGAGACTGTCGATCGATATTGGATCAATAATTGTAAAGTCGGTTATGGGCCTGATCGTTCATGGATCAACTTATGGGCTTGGACACCCTTCCACAATTTTCTCACTTTGATTCAGTTCCATGTGTTCTGCGAAAATTGGGAAAAGGTACTTCTATCCTTGGAAGCCTTTGGACCCAATTAAGAGATTCCTAGCTTTTGAAGATGAAAATGACATGACTATTATGATAGATCAATCATCTTATAATTCACTACCGATTCAACCTTTATTTCCGGACAAGACTCTGGTGATCCTACGCAGAATCAATAAATTGGAGAAGGAGGTACAAAATGTCATGAATGCAATTAATAATATCTCTGATTTATTCGATCATCTAAACTGGAGGATGAAAGAATATTTTTCTCACTCTAGACATATCGAAGATAGTTTGATACGGCTGACGAGGAGGATGAAATTGATAGAATAGGATTTTATTAAAGAATTTCCATACCGACCCTTCTATAACCTCTTCGTTCATGTGCAATCAATGAGTGATCTCGATCTAGTACTAAGTCTGCAGAATAATAGATTTATATTGCTACCTGTCTATCTATATAAGTAATTTGATTTGAACTTTACATTTTCTTTGCTTGAGAATTATGCTTTTAGATATTTGTATAGTTGAGAATAAGCATAGGATGTTTTGTTTTCAATGTTTTGAGAGTTCTGGCTTGGATTGCGACGCTGAATTAATATATTAAGGTTGAGAAAATACAAACTTAGGTGTGTTATGTAATGTAAATTGTAACCCTTGGAATTTATATATAATTGTGATGTTTTGTGTTGTGAAAGTTTATTTGATAAGTACATCTAAAATTATGTTTATAATGATTGAAAGAATGTTATTGAGGCTTGAAATTGATTAAAACCAAAAAAATATGGGAATTGAACCAAATCAATAGAGCCCACCGACGGTGCCCACGACGCTGCCAACTGCAATCTTTTTTCGAGACTTAATATATAATTTCAATAGAGCACGCCGATGGCGCCGAATACCCCGCCGACCTCAAGATCCCAAAAAAACTCCTTTAACAGTGATTTTGACCAGTCAACCGCCACTATTCATAACCCCCTTCCCCTAAAAAATGAAATTTTTGACCTAGGGCTTTAGAGATCTTAGATTGGGAGGCAATTTCAAGGCATTTAAACACCTGATTTGATCATCTTTTGGTAAGAGCTTAACTCCAAACTAAAAATATTTGATTTTCACCATGAATTTCTTCCACATTGAGGAGATCCAAAAAATTTGGGAACGTGAAAAAAGTTATTGGGAAGAGATTCATGGAACTTAGTGTTAAACTCTCAAAATTACTCTTGGAAGCCATTATTTGCACATTTGAAGTATATTTTGGAATTTTTCTATAATTGTGATTAGATTGAAATGGCTCCATGACAAAAGAGATGACCTGAGTTCGACGAGTCTCACTTTGTCAATGTGAAGGCTCAATCAAGATTTACTTCAGTATTTGAAGGAAAGAAGTGTATATAAGATCGAGTTTTTGAAAGTCTTGGAGGAGAAATTGAATGAGTTATTACCGAGCGGAGGTGGGAGAACTTTTGTTACACCACTAATAAGGCTGCTGCAAATATTGTGAAAGAATTCTATGCCAACGTGTTTGTCGGTGCTATTTTGGAGGTTGGAGGGGAGTTGCCCGTAAGAAGCTATCGGTCACCGGAATCAAAATCCCGTTGCCCGCTTCGGAAGGACGTTGAAGTATGAAATCAAAGTGACCCCATATTTTTCATATTTTTAAAAGAAAGAGCACTGTACCTCAAATCTTGTATTTATCACAAAGGATAAACACAATACTTGAGGATGAGGCTCGATCAAACAAACTAAGGAAAGTATGAGATCTGTTTGGTCTGCGACACCTTTGTATTTGCCGACAAGTTCCCCTATTTAATATAAAGGATTAAATAGGGTTTATATTAAGCTGGGTTTGGACATGCTTCCTATAAGGGCAAGACCCTATAGTTAATTACATCTTAAATGACCAAAGTCACCTAAGAAGACTCTCGATAAAAATCAGGAAATTTTGTCTTCAAGGAATTTCAAAGGGTAGGACTTTTCAATGAGATTGGACGTAGAGGTGTGAAATGGGATTGGCTTAAATTTGGAACATTTTATTGTTGAATTCAAAGGAAAAGAACTAGGGGATATCATTGATATAGAGGAGAACCTGAGTGACTTCCCAAGCTATCCTAATGTTTGGCTTCATTTTTCAGGAGAAATATTTAAGTGTTTCATCCTGTCAATTTTATTATTTAGGGCTTACATTCGTATGAAATGATTACACAAATAGCCTGAAAGATGTGAGGGTTTAGGTCGTGACAAACGATAACCTCGGAATCCTAAGACGAGTTAGGGCTTACGTTGTATAGCAGGGCTATGCAAATGCCTAAAGATGATGTGAGGATTTACGTTGCATAAGCTAGCAACCTTGAAATCCTATGGATTTTTTTTAAGTCTAAGGAAGGTAGATTGATTTAACTAGGGAAGACATATTTTGTTGTTGAAGATGGCCGTGCTGCCCACCATGCTAGCTCCAAGTTCCATACCGCGACGAATTTGAGTTTTCTAGTATGTCAAGTTATAATGTCAAATCAGGTGGCCTTATGGTTGAAGTTATTTAAATTTTATGAGGGCATATTAAAGTTGATTAGAGCGACACCGGTTTGGGTCCTACGGTTCCCTCGTTCCGGCATCACTATTTTCTATTGGATTCACTTAGTCCAAATGGTTTACGGTTCTCGTTCCGACATCACTATTTTCTATTGGATTCACTTAGTCCAAATGAACTTACTAAACCCAACTCTCGTTCCGGCATCACTATTTTCTATTGGATTCACTTAGTCCAAATGAACTTACTAAACCCAACACGTTCCGGCACCACTATTTTATATTAGATTCACTTAGTCCAAATGAACTTACTAAACTCAACTTAATGAGATTCTGGCACCACTATTTTTTATTGGATTCACATAGTCAAAATGAACTTACTAAACCCAACTTAATGAGGTCCATATATTCATTTAAACCGTGGGAAGCCTCGTTAGCAACCGTAGGTTACCTCCTCCAAGGGATTCCCAATCTTCCGATNAAAGTAAAATCTCAATCGTTTGATGTTCCTGTAGTTGAGGTTCACATTTTATGCTAAGGTTTCTCCACCTCAAAATATAGTCTGCCAAGGTTTCACTAGGCTTCTGGTTCTCCATCATGAGCTCTCCAATAGACACATGATGCTGCGCCCCAACAAATCTCTTCAAAAATAACTATTCCTACTCAGAAAATATTTTAACTAACCCGTTAGGTAGATCAGCGTACCAGTCGAAAGCGATTCCTGACAAGTTGCTGACGAACTGCTGGCAGAGTAGAACTTCGTTATTCCTCGTGTTGCCACAACTGGCTCGGAAATGTGTTATGTGTTGTCTGGGATTTTCAATTTCATCGAATATCTTAAAGTTTGGGGCCAAAAAACCCATAGGGAAAGGGATGGCATCGAACTCCTCCGGGTAAGGTCTACCCTTTAGAATTGATGCACCGCCCTTAGACTGGGCTAAGGCATCCCGTACTTGTTCAACCATTTGCTTGAACTTTTTTTCTGGCATGGCACTTGATGGGGAATCCTTCTTTGATTGTTCTCCTTTATGTATTGAAGTGGCCTCCCTTCTTTCATCTGTGATGTGTATGATTTCTGGCTGATTAATCTCTGGAGAAGCCAACCTTGGTGCTTGTGATTTCCTCTGAATGGTGGCCATGGCGGTCATAGCTGCAGTCATCTCTTCTATTCTTTTCTCCAGCAGAACAACTTGCTCATCCCTTAAGAGGATAACCCTACGCAGCTCATTTAAGTCGTTCTCTTCAGTGTGAGGTTGAGCCTCGCGCGCACATGTGGTAGCTCTGGTTTCGATCACATGGACATCCATGAAATCCTCCTCCAAGTAATCACTATAACCAAAATCCTCATTGTCACTATTGATGGAAACTCCGTGTTCTCGAGCTAACTCAGAAATCTCGATCCTGAGTTTCTTAACTTTTTCCTCAATTATTGATTCCTTCTCTTGAAGATATGGAGGACCTTAATGGACATCCTCTACTTGTTCCTCCATCTCGCTAGCTATTGTTGCAACGATGTCAGATATTTTAGGCACTGGTTTTACTTCCTGTCTTGCAAACTCACTGAATTGTATCGGTGCAGTGACCTTGGGTACCCATACTCTCTTCTTATTTGACAACGATGTCTCAGGACGGAACGTCTTAATAGAGACATTGGTATGTAGTGGGAAGGTATGCTCCCCGTGGTGTAGACCGGCTATAGTGTCAGGTAATCGTCTTGTCTTTCTTTCCGTGAATGCAGGAATGAAGGGTAAACTTCTTGGAACCAGTCTTGACTTAATCGGTTGGCGACCTGCATCAATTCTATAACAGTACGATTACCTGACACTAAGTCAATCCAACCGATTAAGTCAAGACTGGTTCCAACCGATGAAGGGTAAACGTCTTGTCCCTCGTTACGGCACCACTATTTTCCATTGGATTGACTTAGTCCAAATGAACTTACTAAACTCAACTTAATGAGTTCCATAATTTCATTTAAACCATGGGAAGCCTCGTTAGCATTGTAGGTTACTTCCTCCGAGGGGTTCCCGATCATCCGATAGAGACATCTTAGTTTAGTTGAAGTTGTGATTTTGTGTGATGTTTGTGATTAAATTTTGAGTTGTTTTATATTTTTAATGTTGTGGCGGTGAATTTTATCTTGGTTGATTTTAGTTTTGGTTTTGGTTATGATTACGATGCAATTTTATGTAGGTAAATGCAAGCGTAAAACATGTAAGGAAAAGGCAGAAGAAAGATGGTACTATAAACTGTAAAAGCGTACCTGACGAGTCTTCTCNATTCGGGTTGGTTTGCGGGGAGTTGCCCGTAAGAAGCTGTCGGTCATCGGAATCGAAATCTCGCCGCCCGCTTCGGAAGGACGTTGAAGTATGAAATCAAACTGACCCCATAATTTTCAAAGTTTAAAATGAAAGAGCACTGTACCTCAGATCCTGTATCTATCCCAAAGGATAAACACAAGACTTGAGGATGAGACTCGATCAAATAAACTCCTATATCTATCCCGAAGGATAAACACAAGACTTGAGGATGAGGCTCGATCAAATAAACTAAGATATATGACGTCTGTTTGGTCTGCGAAACCTTTGTATTTGCCGACAAGTTCCCCTATTTAATATTGTCTGTTTGGTCTGCAAAACCTTTGTATTTGCCAACAACTTCCCCAATTTAATATAATGGATTAAATAAGGTTTATATTATGCTGGGTTCGGACATGCTTCCTATAAGGGCAAACCCCAATAGTTAATTACATCTTGTCATCTAATAAGACTCTCGATAAAAATCAAGAAATGTTATCTTCAAGGAATTTTAAAGGGTAGGTCTCTTCAACGAAATCGAAAGTAAAGGTGTGAAAGGGGATTAGTTTAAATTTGGAAAATTTTATTGTAGAATCCAAACGAAGGAGGAACTAGGGGATGTCATGGATCCAGAGGAGAACCTCGGTGACGTCCCAAGCTATCCTAATGTTTGGCTTCACTTTTGAGGAGAAGTATTTAAGTGATTCATCCTGCCAATTTTATTAGTTAGGGCTTACATTCGTGTGAAATGATCACACAAATAGCCTGGAAGCTGTGAGGATTTAGGTCGTGACAAATGACAACCTCGGAATCCTAAGATGAGTTAGGGCTTATATTGTATAGTAGAGCTATGAAAAGGCCTAAAGATAAGGTGAGGATTTACATTGCATAAGAAAGAAACCTCAAAGTCCTATGGCTTTGTTGTTTAAGTCTAAGGAAGGAAGATTGGTTTAG
>JXCR01141232.1:32323-42978 GCA_002079205.1 Phalaenopsis hybrid cultivar
TGTGGTGGAGTTAATTTGGTGGCTTTAAGGTGGTTAGGTCACATTTAATGTATGGGTCCAAGTGGGTGCAAATGATCAAAACTTGGGTTTCGGCTAGGTTAGCCATGTCAATTGGCCCAAATAATTATTTTATTTGGTGTAGATGATCATAAGGAACAACTTTGGTGAAGGATGGAAGTGGTTTTGAGCTCAATTGGAGGGTCAATTTGAGGGAATTTTGAACTTTAATCAATTTGGTCATGTTGGGCTAGGCTTGGGTCTAGCTTGGGTTAGCCTTGGGATAAGTCCAAATTGATAATTTTAAACGGTCAATAGGGACCTCATGAAGAGTTTTCAACATGAATTGGATGCCAATTTGGAGGGTATGGCGATCAATTGGGTGAAANTAAGTTACCAAACAAGCTACAGTCTGCATCAAAACAAGCCACCATTCAGAGTCTGCAGCATACCAAGCTTGAGATGAAGATTTTGCTAGAAAATTTGTCATCGTCAAGGATAAAGAACAGGAAAAAGAAAAGCATCACTGCCAAGATTGATAGCACGGGGGGTAGGATAGGGGCTGCCTCTACTAGACTGGTTGTCTCGAATTCGGGGAAGAAAATCCTCAAACCCTTGACTTTGTATGATTATCTTTTTGTCCCTCCGGGGCTTATGAATATAATGATTGTGATTTCAGCTACGTTTTGACTATTTCTAGCAATAACGTGACTGATTATAACCAAGCTAGCTGTGATCTCGATCCCCAAAATGATCCTTAAATCATACTTGAGTCTGATGAACTCGTTGTCAAGGCCAAAGAAGAACTCAATGATATCACTTACGACAGCACCGATAACGAAAAGCCAACTCTCAAGCGTCATGGTGCACCGTTTTCCATCAACTTAGACCTCTTCGACGAAGAGGAAAATACACCGGAAGATTCAACAATGATATCTCAAGAAGAAGAAGTCAACTTAAGGAGCAGAAAAGTGTTACCACCAAGAACAGCTCCAATAGACAAAGGAAAACATATAATGACTCGAGAAGAGATACCCCCACCTCCGCTAGTGAAAGAACCACATAATCAAGATAAAATCATAGGATCGTACAAAGTAGGCTACAACATGCTAGCTCATCTTAGGAAGTTGCCTGCCCGACTAAGCATCTACGATGCTCTGATCCTATCAAAAGAGATGAGAGGATCTTTGATTACAACTTTGCTTAATCCAGAAATTTGCTTAGCTCAGTTGGCTAGCACATCCTCAGATGAAGTTTGCTCGTTGAGAGAACAATCATGCTCGGTACCGCCGACCACAACTGTCTACTCTACATCTCCGTCAACATTGGCAGATTTGTGTTATCCAGAGTTTTAGTGGATCCTGGAGCATCACTTAACTTGATGAGTCTACGGACGTTAGCATTTTTTGACTTTGACGTTCAGGAGCTCATCCCCGATAAGATGATTTTAAGAGGATTCAACCAAAAGGGAGAAAGAGCCCTTGGAACAATTACATTACTTATGAAGGTCGGAGAACTCGTAATAACAGTTAAATTTCATATCATCAATGTCGAGACCTCTTTTAACGCTCTATTGGGTCGACCATGGATTCATGAGCACAATATGGTTCCATCATCCCTACACCAGTGCATTAAATACCACAAAGATGGTCAAGAAAATTGCTTCAAGGGAGACCTACAGCCATTTTAAGTACTTGAAGTTGGTATCCATTAAGATGCTGCCTACTACGCGCCTCCAAAGAAGACTGTCTTCTTGCATGAGATTTTGATAAACAAAGATGAAGATTTAAAAGGATCACAAAAAGGAGGCCACATAACTCCGCTTTAACAACCTTCTACCACTCCCTTACAACGAGTTGGTGGAGGTTCTTCTAGTTCACGCACCCGAGGTCGAGGCCGGGGACGCGGACGAGGAAAGATCAATTTAAAGGTTGAAAGGACTAGTGCCAACTATCAACATTGGTGATGAAGACAGTTCTGAAGATGAAATAATGATGAAGAAGTAGTAGAAACCTCAGTACGAGATATCCTTAGAAGATACAGAGAGGAATGAATATGAAACAATGTATGATCAGATAAACCACTATGTGAATACTATGATCCTTACTCTGATTCTTCTGCAAAAGGTCGAGAGTTTAGAGGTCAAAGAAGTCCGTAGAGTTGGTTCAAAGCTAATCAAATTTTACCATGCTTCTACCTCTACTGAGCTTGAAAAACATGTAAATTTGGATGTTGATTCTAATTAATTAATGGAAATGCCTTTTGTTTACTTCTCGCCTTGTGTTCAAAAGTTAATTCAACAGGGACACTTACCAAAACAACTATCTTTTGGTTACTTCTCGCCTTGTGTTCAAAAGTTAATTCAACAGGGACACTTACCAAAACTACTTCTCACCTTGTGTTCAAAAGTTAATTCAATAGGGACACTTACCAAAACAAATGCCAAAAGATAAATTTCAACTTTTTGAAAAACTATGGAATGTTAAAAGTCAAACTCTCAATTCAAAAGAAGGTCCCGGATTTGGAACAGTTGGATCAGTTGATGATTCTGAATTCTGCATGGTTGTTACTAGTGAGTCAGAAGAGGATTGTCTCGATATAGAGGATGAATCTACTGATTAACCAAAANTGATTCCTCCTTTGAGTTTGGGTTAGTGGTACAATCCTTGAGCTTGACCCGATCTCAAACACGGTTGGGGGAACAATTATTCCTTCTGTTGAATCTTCAACGACCATCACTTCTTTTCCCTTAGCAGTAGCAGGGATAGCAGGCTTGATGACAGTAGCTTTAGCCTTCTTGCAGGCAGGGAAGTTCTGAAGGCAGTTCAAACTGAATTCTGCAGACGGCTCTTGCACTTTCAGAGCAGCGATCTTCATTACCACGAACGGGGCTTTCCCGAGGATAACCTCGAGGTCTTCAAATTAGCTCCGGACTTGATGGTGGGAGCAACGTTACTGGTGTTGCGGTCCGTTGGAAGATTGCAAGAAAAGGTCAGCGTTGGGTAGGCCATTGCAGCGGGCTTTAAAACAGAAAGTTTTAGGGTTAGCTATATGGCCAAAAACCTCGAAATCTTTAGTGCAAGCACTGAAAATAGAGGTTAATCTATAGACCGGGTGGGTCTTAATTTATGGGTAATTTTGACATCTTTGTTCAAAAAGGTGTAAAACTTAATTATTATTTCAAAGTGCGTGCAGTACAACACGATCTGGTTTAATTCGCGAAGTAGCAAATTAAATTTGGAAGGGAGATGTGAAAAAAATATAAGATATAGTGTGGGACCCAATTCGTGGCAGAAAATGCCCAGGTGGAATTAGTCCACTGATACACCTATTGGGGGTCCAACCCACATGAAAATTTAAAGAGTCCTTAATGGCCTTCTAAACCCCTCTGTTCAAAGATGGTTGAATAGCTAGTCCTGAAGTTCAAGGTGTTAGTTGTACTTTCCCAAGACAAAAATGGGTAAAGTATTCCAACAGAAGAAGGGTAATCTGGTCCAAGAGGGACATTAACATATTACCGATATGTTAAGATAACATTTCTTGATTTGTATGGAGAGAAAAGCTTGTCCCCAGCGGAGACGCCAGAAGCTATAGGCGTTATTTCGGGTTGGTTTATGGGGTTGTCCGTAAGAAGCTATGTGCCACCAGAATCGAAATCCCGTCGCCCGCTTCGGATGGACGTTGAAGTATGAAATCAAACTGACATCATATTTTTCATAGTTTAAAATGAAAGAGCACTGTAACTCAAATCCTGTATCTATATCGAAGGATAAACACAAGACTTGAGGATGAGGCTCGATCAAACAAACTAAGGAAAGTATGACATCCATTTGGNAAACCTTGTTCTTCATTTACTTCTTGATTTTGCCATATAAGATGATAATACCTATTGTGAGAGCACGTAAGATCCGAGATGGTATTGTCTCAGTCAAAAATGAAAAGAATCACATTTTATTTCATGGATGAGAATGTAGTTCATGGGGGTTGAGTGCAAATAAATTGGGAAAAAAACATTGAAGGGTGTGGAATTAGAGGACTTTAGAGTGATAGACTAAAGCCCCCAATTTGATTTATAGTTTTAGGTTCAGATATGAGACGTTAGGCCCTAGGTGGAGGAAGAAGAGGGAACTCTAGAGTGAGAGCTAGTATCTTCCTTACCTAAACCGTCTTTAAGACTATTCAAACTATTGATTAGCCAATGTTTTTTATAGTATCTTTAGTAAGGGTAAAGAATATTATTGCTCCTATTTGACACAACAAAATTAGAATACTTCCACAATATAATTCTAATCTTGACTTACTGTATATAGAGATGTAAAATGTGATGTATGCGATTATATTTATAGTATTTCAATATGAGATACTTGTCGGCGTTATTTCGGGTTGGTTTATGGGGTTGCCCGTAAGAAGTTGTCGGTCATCGGAATCGAAATCCCTTCGCCCGCTTCGGAAGGATGTTGAAGTATGAAATCAAGCTAATCCCATATTTTTCATAGTTTAAAAATGAAAGAGCATTGTACCTCAAATCCTGTATCTATCCCAAAGGATAAACNCAGCATGGAGTGGACACTTTCTTAAGAGTTCTTTAAATCGTTCCCATGCTACATAAATAGATTCCCCTTCATACTGATTAAAAGATGCAATATCATTTCTAAGCTTCGCAGTTTTTTATGGTGGAAAATATTTAGCAAGAAATTTTTGTGCTAAATTCATTTCTAAGATTTGCAGTTTTTTATGGTGGAAAATATTTAGCAAGGAATTTTTGTGTTAAATCACCCTCAAGTCTGGTAGATTCAGGTGCTAACAAATTCAACCACATCTTAGCTTTATCCCTTAGTGAGAAAGAAAATAACCTATGTCTTACGGCATCATCTGATACACCATCGTATTTAAATGTAGCACAAAATTTTAGAAAATTGGCAAGATGTAAATTTGGATCTTCAGTTGGTGATCCCCCAAACTCATTATTTGATACCATTTGGATAATAGCATGTTTAAGCTCAAATGAACTAGCCACTACAGTAGGTTTTTGAAAACTACAATGAAGTTCATCTACAGCAAGGTTGACATAATCTCTTAAAGGTCTAAACTCTTAATGAATTTCAACATTTTGATCATTCTGGTTTACCATTTCTGTAATTTTTTTAGATTTTTCAAGATTTTTAATTTTTTTGTTTTTTCTGATTTTTCTAATAGTCATCTCTAATTCAAAATTGTAGGGCACTAGTCCTTCAGAACCTGAACTACGCATACACTAACATATAATATAATAAAAATAAAAATAGTCAAAAAAAGATACAATAACTTTTAAAGTTTAAATAAATCTTTCTAAAAATAGAAATTTACTTTTAAAATCAATCTCTCCCCGGTAACGGCGCCAAAAACTTGATCGTGATTACTGCTTATATGTAATAATATAATAATAATTTTAACTATATTTTTCATTTATATTTCCTTATTTTGCAACAAAACCAAAAACTTGATCCTGAAGAAAAATAAGAATTTAACTTTTAATTTATATATAGTGGTATACTAGCAAGTATACGTATTGTTATCAAGTAATATAAAACTTTTTTTATTAAGACCTTAATATCGAACCCACAAGGAGATTATGCAATATGCAATTTTAGAAACTTTCTATTTTTAAAAATACAATTATTTAAACTAAAGATGATTCTTATAGTAATGAAATTTTATATTTTTTTGGTATTTTCAATATTTTGATAGAACAATAATAATTTAAAAAGATAACTAGAGTATTTGCAGAAGAAAAGCACTAAAGATGAAAAATATCTTTCTTCTTATCATGAATCACTAATAAGTAATAGGAGTTCTGTTGTGAAAGAATGCAAATTGTGTTGTGTCAAATAGGAGCAATAATATTATTTACCCTTATTAGAGATGCTATAAAGAACATTGGCTAATTTAATGTTTGAATATTTCTGAAGTCCGGCTAGGCAGGGAAGATACTAGCTCTCACTCTTTCCCTCCACCTAGGGGCTAACATTCTCATATTAGAACCTAAAATAATAAACCAAGTTGGGAGCTTTAACCTGTCACTTTAAAGTCCTCTAACTCTACACCTTTCAATGAATATTTTCTTATTTATTTGCACCCAATCATATGAACTACATTCTCATTCATACAACCTCATGTGATTCTTTCCAATTGTTGACTGCACAATACCAGGCCGGTTCTTACATGTTCTCACAACAAATTTTAACATCTCGATTGGCCAAATCAGAATACCAGCCCGATTCTTACATGTTCTCACAACAAATTTTAACATCTGGATTGGCCAAATAAAGAAGTAAAAGCTGGTTTTTACATGTTCTCACAATAAATTTTAACATCTGGATTGTTCAAATCAAGAAGTAAATCAAGTGCATAGATTTAGATCATCACAACTTCTTCTAACATTAAAGATCAATACTCTCCACAACTTCCATCCATCACATAATTACTTATCATTTTAAGAAAAAAGATAAAGAAAACTACTTAGAATCCATGGAGAAAATAAAATCACACTTTAGTTTAAAAGTCAAAATCATTGTCAAACCAACAACAAGTCTCAATTAAAACCAAAAGTAGTCCAAAACAAAAGATAAAAACTTATCTCATGTCCTCCACCAAAAACTTGAAATTCCTTTGAATTTCATCTCTTTCACAACACTCTCAATATAAAAATTAAAATAAAAAGGATAAAATAAATATATTGTGCCTGAAAATCTCTTCAAACTAACCCCTCAATTCAAGAACTATCATAACTTTCTCTTTTCAAGCACACTTTCAAAGACTCAATCTTCAGTCTTTTATAACTCTCCAAAAAGTGTCTTGGTATTTCTTCAAAATATGTCTTGATTCGATGTATTTCTCCAAGAGATGCCTCCTTTCGCAATAATTTTTGTCCATGGTGGTTGTAACCACTTATTAAGCCAATGGGTGCCTTAAAAACCTCTTCAAAATTCATAAAAACCGAATTTACTCATCCAATCACTGCCACTGGCTCTTAAGTGTGGGGCCTCTGGCTCTTAGGTGCAGCTTTCTCTATTTAACCGGGGCTTAAGCGCCGAATCTGGCACTTAGGGTCCAAAACACTCTTGCCCAATTTTTATTTATTTTCTCCAAATTTGATCCTTTTTCACTCCTTTAAGCATTTTTGACCTTTTTACATATACCTAAAAGAAAAACACACAAATACCTTCCATTAAAGCGCAATATCTCAAAAATAGGTATAAAAATGCGTCTAAAAATACTATATATTTTAGGTGTATTAAATATCAATTCCATCTTGAAGATCAAAAAGCATAATGGTGACATTATTACTGATGAAGGGGAGATTGGTAACAATGTTGTTCGATATTTTACTGATTTGTTTGCTTCTAACCCGCAAGTCACACCTATCAATAGTGAATTTTTTGGCAAGGATAGGTACTATGTTGCTGGTTTATCCCTTGCTGTCATTCCTACTGAACAGGAGATTTTCACTGTTTTGAAGGATATTAATGCTAATAAAGCTCCAGGTCCTGAAGGTTTCACTTCCTACTCTCACTGTTGGGATATCATTCATAAAGAGATCATTGCTGCTATTCAAAGTTTTTTTATGAGCAATACTCCATAAAAGTTTTTCTCTTCTTCTTTAATTGTGCTTATCCCAAAATCTAATGTTAAAACAAGTTGGGATAACTGTAGACCTATATCACTTACTTCAGTTATTTCTAAAGTTATCAGCAAGTTGATAGTCATTCGACTTCAACCTCATCTTTCTAAACTCATCTCTCCCCAACAATGAGCTTTTATTCATGGTAGAGAGATATGTGATAGTATACTCCTTGCTCAAGAATTGGTGGAGGATCTTGAGAGGAAGTGTAGAGGTGGTAGTTTGATTCTCAAGCTTGATCTAAAAAAAGCTTTTGATACAATTAATTGGGATTTTATTCTTAGCATTTTGAAAACTAGAGGTTTTGACACAAAATTTTGCACTTTGATTAAATGTTGGTTAGAAAACAATTATTACATTATCATAGTTAATGGCAAGTCAGATGATTTTTTTTTCTTGCATAAAGATGCATCAAACAAGGAGACCCCCTCTCCCCTACTTCTCTCGCCTTATAGATAACATTCATGAAAAACATCCTCATGTGCAATACAGGCATAAAGCAAAGGTGTTGGTTAGTCATTTAGCATATGCTGATGATGTTATCATTTTTTCTAATGCTTCTAAGGCTTCCCTAAAAAATTTTTCAAGCTATCTTAATGCATTTCAACAGAACTCTAGTCTTCTATTTATCAAAGCCAAATGCCATCTTTACTTTGGGAATTTTGTTAGTACTGCTATTACCACTTGGGCCACTTCTTACACTGCCTTCTCTAAAGCTTCTCTTCCTTTAAAGTATCTTAGTGTTAATCTCCTTTGTGGTAGAGGGAAATAAACACAATTTGATAATGTTGTGGATAAAATTAAATCTAGAATTCATGATTGGAGGAATGTATTTTCTCTCCTTTGGGGGGAGATTAACTCTATTGCAATGTGTTCTTCAAACCATTCCTCTATATGCTATGCAAGTTCTCACCATGAAAAAGAGCACAAAAAAAGATTTGGAGCATATTTTCAATAAATTTATTTGGTCTGGTGAGGGAAACTCTAAAATCTGGTCAAATTGGCATGAAGTGTGCAAGCCTTGTCTCTCTTGAGGTTTAGGTTTCAAAAATTTACAACATATTCTTGATATTAATATGTGCAAGTTGTGGTTTAAATTTAGACTTGGCTCATCCCTATGAGCTCAATTTTTGTATCCAAAGTACTGCTCTCATCAACACTCATCCTCGGTTAATTGAAAAGTTGGGGATTCTAAAAGCTGGAAAGCCATTTTAAAGGCTAGAACCGTGGCTAATCAATTCATTTTCTTGGAGATTGGTGAGGGAAATGTATCCTTTTAGCATGAAAAATGGGGGATTTCTAATCTTCATGATGGAGCTTCTAATTTGTTAAGTGAAATGCTGGTCTCTGATATTTGGAGTGATGGTCTTCGGAACATGAGTAAATTAAGGGAGTTGTTGGGTGATAATGTTGTTCCTATTGCTAAAATTCTTTTATGCCCTGATAGGACTGGCAAACCTATTTGGAAATTCTCTACTAATGCTTCTATATCTAAAATGCTTTATTATAATCTGCATAGCTTTGACAAATGGATCTTTTATGGCATGGTTATATGTTCCCCTCTATGTCCTTCTTTCTGTGGAGGATTTCTTCTCTTTGCTTCCTCTTGATGTTATCTTAAAATTAAAGGGGTTGAGATTTGCTTCAAGGTGTTATTTATGCAGTTGTGGTGAAGATTTTATCAAGCATCTTTCGTTGAATGTTCCTTTTCCCAAACTGTTTGGCAGATGGTTGGGAATTTCTTTCAGGTTAAATGGCCGCAAACTTGCATTTTGAAAGGGATACTGGCAGCTTAGAAAGCTTCACATAAATATGATAAGAACCTCATCTCCTTCCCTTTAGTGGTTTTATGGTTCTTAGGGTTAGCTCAAAATGGGCATAAACATGCAAATCCCCCCCCATCAAATCCTTCCCTCACTGTTTCTTACATTCTTTATTATTATTTTAAAGGCAGCTTAGGAAGTCCCTTAACTAGTTCTGCTATGACAATGGGAATGGGTGGAAGGACTCTACTTGTTAGATGGCAACCCCTACATATGATTGGGTAAAGGTTAATATAGATTGGAGCTGAACTCCTAATACTGCTGGTGTGAGTGCTGTTTTCAAAAATGTTTTTAGGAACTTAATTTGTTACTTTATCTCTCCTGTTTATGCACAAAGCCCCATTGAAGCTGAAGGGTGGGATGTTTTGTTTGGTGTTCAGATTGCTCTGATTTATAACTTCACTCACCTGATCATTGAAACTGATTCAATGTTGATTTATAATATGCTTACTAGGACCACTGCACCCCTGTGGTATTACTTTACTCGTTTAATTGAATCTGGCATCCACTATCTTCTCATCAACTATAGGTTTTGTTTTCCTTCATCCATAAGGAAGGTAATGTCTTAGCTGACTATTTGGAAAAATTGGGTCATTTATGTATCTCTGTTGGCCTCCACCTCCCATACATGTTGAGGAAATTTCTGCTTGGGCATTTCTTCATATAATCGATCATGATTTTCTACCATCTCTATGTCATTTTCGTTGCAGGTCTTTCGGTTGGTCATTTTAGTTTGTAGGTCTTTCTCGCAGGATCTCAGAGGCTGTTACCTTGCACTTTTGATTCTCTCATAAGTTTTTTCACTGGTTTTGAGCTGCAGTTGTCATGCATTTCAGAACCTTACTATCTGGATGCACTGTATGCTGGTTCTTTCGATTTCAACCCACAATTTTTTGGATGATGATTTTTTGCCATACAACTCACATAGCTGTTTTTGCACTGTTTTTCTTTTACTTGTTAATATGGGGAATACTTCTTTTGATTGATATACATTTTTTTTGGGATACATGTATTTTTGTAATACAGAGAGCGGAACCCCTAGGACATCATGTGATTTTTGTTTTTAGCGGGGATCCTCTCTCCCTCCTCATTTTTGTAACCTCCTTTTAATTAACGCAAAGGGAGCCACAAGCTGCTCTATTATGATATATATATATATATATATATATATTGTG
>JXCR01141232.1:43078-61664 GCA_002079205.1 Phalaenopsis hybrid cultivar
TACATGTGATCTATGTCAGAGAGTAGGTAATATTTCAAAAGAAGGAAATGCCTCTAAATTTTAATTTGAAAATTGAAATTTTTTATGCATGGGGATTGGATTTTATGGTATCATTTATACCTTCATTTAGAAATGATTATATATTGATTGTAGTGGATTATGTTTCAAAAATGATAGAAACAATCTCTTTACCTCGATGTGATTCTCGGAATGTTTCGAAAATTTTAATTAAAAATATTTTCACAAGATATGGAATACCGAGAGTAATCATTATCGATGGAGGATCTCATTTTAGAAATGCAACAATTGTGAGATTGGTGGAAAAATATAATATAATTTATAAAATTTAACTCTTTATCATCCTCATACTAGTGGTTTTGTAGAAGTATTTAATTATGAATTTAAAAGAATTTTGGAAAAAAGTGTGAATCTTAATAAAATGGATTGGTCTGCTATATTAGATACAACATTATGGGCATACGGGACAGCTTACAACACCTATAGGAATGTCTCTGTATAGATTAATTTTTAGGAAGACTTTTCACTTACTTGTAGAATTAGAGCATAAGGCTTATTGGGCTAATAAAAAATTCAATTTCAATTTTAAAGATGTTGATGAGAAAAGATTACTGCAATTGAATGAGCTTGAAGAAATTAGGAATGAATCATACGATAATGCTCAGGTTTATAAGGAAAGAATGAAAGAATGACATGATCGGAAGATAATAAAAAAAGAATTTGAGCATGGACAGGAAGTTTTATTATACAATACAGGATTGAAATTATTTCTGGGAAAACTAAAGTCTAGGTGGAAAGGGCTATTCAATATTGTCAAAGTTTAACCATATGGAGCTATTAAT
This sequence comes from Phalaenopsis hybrid cultivar, assembly GCA_002079205.1. NCBI lineage: Eukaryota > Viridiplantae > Streptophyta > Magnoliopsida > Asparagales > Orchidaceae > Phalaenopsis > Phalaenopsis hybrid cultivar. The sequence continues at coordinate 43,939 of JXCR01141232.1, forward strand.
ATTGAAGATCCCAAGATTGGAAGAATATTTAAAGTGAATGGGCATAGATTGAACCATATTTTGATGGTCAAAGACTAGTGTTTAAAGAGGCTGTAATGTTTGGTCACTCAAAATAAAGACTGGAATGTCTAGTTGACAACATTAAACCAAACGCTTTGTGGGAGGCAACCCATAGTTATCTTAGTCAAATTTTGTTTACATATTTTACTTATAATAATATACATATGCTTCTATTAATTACATGTATTTAAAATTTGATATTGATAAAATATTTAAAACATCTTTATTTACCTAATTGCATAAAAAATTGAGGATTTATTGGATCAAAATCAAAATGACAAATTTTTTGGAACCGACGCTTGGTGCACCAAATTGACGCATGTTGCGTCATATTCTAGAGAGTTGGTGCATGATGTACTAGAATCGGTGCATGAAGCACCGCAGCGACAAAAATAATTTAAAACATTTCAAATGGCAGCTTTTGGCAATTTTTTGTGGGTTCTTCTCCTTAAAACTCCCAAAAACTAATTCCAAAGTCAATTTTAAAGGGGAAAACGAGGGAAGAGTCACAAGTTTTCAAATCCAATGGCGTCCTACTCTAAAAATTTCATTATAATTGGAATTTTCAATCAGAGAAAGTTCCTCAATTTTGATGAGCAGAAGTTACTTGATTCTGCTCTTGTGAAGAAGTGGCTAATCAAAGAAAGGGAGTTTGTGAATCAAGGATTTAACACACCGAATACTTGAGTAGAAGAGGCTATTGTGCATAGATGTTGGGAAGTGCTTTGTTTCAATATTGCCACTGTAGTTGTCTCTGTGGTGAAAGAGTTTTCCGCAAATCTTTATGGAATCAACCAAGAAATTATCTTTGTGTGAGGCAGGTTTGTGCGATTCACTTCTTCAAGAATAAACGAGATGATTATGATTGAAAATGTGTTTATTTGCCACTATGCAAATTTTATCCCTATGAGAGATAATATGAATGAACTCTATCGATTCCTTATGGATGAACATGCAAATTAAGAGGCCAGAGATGATGGAAATGTAAGTTTTTCTTAATCATTGTTAAATCCTGCTTCTAAGGCGTGGCATTTTTTTATTGTAATGCAATTACTTCCCACTATAAAAATTGGTGAGATAACTAAGGAGAGTGTTATTATAAACTACTTAATTCAAACTGGAAAATCTATTAAATTTGAAGCAATAATTGTAAAATTGGTTTTAGGTTTGATTGCCAACAGATCTACAACTGGATTAGGCTATCCATTCACTATTTTCCTACTATGTAGTCAATTTCAAGTACCTTATGAGAGTTGGGAGAAAGTGCTTCTTCCTTGGAAGCCGATGGATCCAAAAGTCTATTGCAACTGTATTAGAATGGGAGATGAGAATGATATGAATGTGTTGATGGATCAAGCATCCTAGAATTCATCACCTATTCATCCTTAATTCAGTTCTAATGTACTTTTGAAGAAAATTAAGAAGATAAAAAAATAGGTACAAACCTTATGCATGCAATTGGGAATGTTTCTGAAATGTTAGATCATCTGGATTGGAGACTAAAGGAACTATTTGAACATACTGGTATGTTTGTTCAAGAAACATGCTTGGATTGGGGAAGACTCAACTGATGAATTTCCTTATCAACCCTTATACAACTCTTACATACACTACCAATCAATGGGAGATACCCAGGAGAACGAGAGAGAAGAAGATGTTTGAAATTAATATATGCATAGAATATTTTATTTAATACTGCTTGTTTGTTTTAATATGTTATGTTGGATTGCATTTACTTTTACTATTAAACTATATTTATGTCTGTGTTTAGTATTTTGATGTTTAGATTTCAGTGTTAGGATGTTCGGCTTACTTTGGACACTTTATTAAATGTTTGTTGGCTTGAAAAATGTTAAAAATATTAGTTTGTAATAGTGCAAATTTTATATATAAAAGTGAATTTTGTGTTGTTTGTGAAAGTTTTAGAGTAATGTTTAAATTATGATTATAAATGTTCATTTGAGTAAATTAGAGGAGGATGTATAGTGGTACGCAGCAGATTTCCACAGAAAATGAGATATGGAAAATTATAGTGTTGGTGCAAGATGCACTAAATTGGCGAATAAAGCACCAGTTTACAGAGAGGCGGCGCATGATGCGCCGGACTTGGCGTAGATGTCCCAAAATCCTAAAAATTCCAGATTGCCTAAAAAATAGTGAAATTGCACAGTAAACTCCTTTTTTACGACTTGGGTCGTCTCTACCTCTAAACTGTGACCTATGGCTTCACATTGTGCTCGTGAGAGAAGATTTTAAAGGCCAAAAATCTTAGATTTCATCTTCTCTTGGTAAGAGCTTCACTTTAATCTAGAAATTTTTTATTTTCACCATAGATTTTTCCTACATTGTAGAAGATTCGAGATTTGATGTTTTTGATGAGAAAGTTAGAAGAAAACACATGGTGAAAAGTTTCTTACCAAATAATCTTACTTGGATAGTTAAATTTTTTATTTTATGATTTATTTGGATTTTCATAGAAATTTCAATGGCTTCACGAGTTAAGAGAGCAAAGCCGACAAAAGATTTTTTCATAAAGAGATTTATTAATTTTAAAGCCCTACATTGTTATAACACTCAAATGGAATTGAAAAAAGTTGATCCAAGAATGAGCATTTGCTAACCCGGGTGGCAAGAACGAGAGGTTGATCATCGCAAAAAACTGGGAAAGGTTTTGCTACTTCACTACAGTAGCTATTGTACCAATGATTCAGGAGTTTTATGCCAACTTAAGGTTTACCACTAACAACAAATCCTTATGAGGGTAAGTATGTTGAATTTTCTAAGGAAATAATTAATGCTTTTTATGGGCTGATAAATGAATTCCATTGAGAATACGCTGCATTCGTGATGACTGATCATCACTGGATGAAGTGATTGTTTTTCTTACTGATGGAAGAGGAGAATGGAAGATTAAAAATGATAAGACAGTTAACTTTTTTGCTTCCATGATGACTATTCAGTCAACGGTACGGCACCACTTCATCTCTGCTAAATTATTGCCAATAAATCATCTTGTTAATGTAACAAAGGATAGAGTTGTGCTAAACTTCAGCATTCATAAAATGAAGGCAGTGGTTATCGGTGCTTTCATTATTCATTAGGCTCGGATTATAGCTAATAGTGCTACAGCAAGTGGATTGTGGTACCCTGCCCTGATTTTCACTTTATGTGACTAATCAGAAGCAGAGTCCCATAGAAATGAGTAAAGGCTGTGGGCACAAAATTTTATTGTCAAGCATATGGTTCAAAGATTAGAATCATTTGTTGAGTCTAGAAGTGGAGGTATTGATAGACCCTCTACATCAGCTGCAAGGGCCTCTACATCTTGCTTTGCTTCACTTGAAAATATTATGGAGCAACTTATGATTCAACAAATGGATATAGTTGATATGTAGAATCATATTGGAGAAATCGGAGTAAGAAATGCTTATAATGATGCGTATAAGCAGGGGAGAGTTCAACATTATATAGCTTTTGAGGAAGCTATGGTTAGATATCTTAGGGGTGAATACAATGTGGAATTTCTAACTTGCGCCAGCTTCACTCTTTATGTTGCTATTCATGATGGAGAAGAAGAAGATGATGATGATAAGGAAGGCGATGAGGACTGATATTTTTAGGTGTCTAATTTAGTTTGTTTTGTTTTTTTGTCTGTTATTTCTTTGATTATGTTGTTATTTGATGTCATTTGAAACAATTGTGATAAAAACTTTCATTTTGTGTTGTGGACCTAAAGTGTAATATTAACAGTAGATATTTACTTCTTATGCATTTTTAGTATTTTTTAATTTTTTTTATGTTTTTAATTTTCAATAAATCCTTTAGAAATAAATTATGTTTGATTTAATGCTTTAAAGCCTATATGTATTTTTAAGGTTAGTACATGCAGAATAACAGAGACCAGTTTTATACACACAATTCTTTTACAGGTTAGTTTTTATTTTTATACATTTACTGTTTTCTTTCACTTACTACATTGTGTACTAAAACATTTTTAAATCACTTAAAAACTTAAGTTTGGGGGGAAATTTTTCTTTTAAAAAGAAGTAAACTAAATTTTATTTGTCCTCAATTAACTATAGTTTTAAAATTATTTAACATGGCATGGGATATTAAGATTTAACTTTAAATAACTATACTTATGTTTATGAATATTATGGTAAATTTAGGTAAAATTTTTTCAATAATGAAGGTTAATTTTTTAGTTAAAAAGGTTTGGTATGATAAGATAAGACTATGGTTTTCTATTTTAAGTGAAGAAAATTGTATTTTTGAAGTATTAAGAATTTTAGATTATCATGTAAGAAGAAAAGAATGAAGTGTTATGAAAAATCATAAACTAATATGAATTTATAAAGTGAAGAAATGTAAGGAGTTTTGACTTTAAGAAGGGGATAGTGAAGTTCAAAATTATTAAAGGCTATCCAGATATAGTAATCATCACTTGAAAAATAAAAAAAAAAAGAAAGGATTGAAAAGATCCTAAAAGAAAAAGAAAAAAAAAATGAAGAATAGAAAAAAAAAAAAGAAAAGAAAAGAAAAATGATTGAGGAGATGCCTAATAAAAAATTGGCTTCATCTGAATCAACTTAAAAAAAAGGTTTTATTACATTTTCTAAATGTGTATTGAAGTATTAGTAGCATTACTAGTAAAGTTTTCATGAAGTTCTTTTTCAAATGATTATTCTAAGTAACCTTAATATGACTTTCAGCACTATTTTTGGTTGGAGGAGTTGCCCGTAAGAAGCTGTCGGTCACCGAAATCGAAATCCTGTAGCCCGCTTCAGAAGGACATTTTAATTTACATATATATTTAGTTAAAAAAAAATATGAAATCAAACTGACCCCATATTTTTCATAGTTTAAATGAAAGAGCATTGTACCTCAAATCTTGTATTTATTCCGAAGGATAAACATAAGACTTGAAGATGAGTCTCAATCAAATAAACTAAGGAATATATGACATCTGTTTGGTCTATGAAACCTTTATATTTGCCGACAAGTTCCCTTATTTAATATAAAGAATTAAATAGGGTTTATATTAAGCTGGGTTCAGACATGCTTCCTATAAGGGCAAGCCCCTATAGTTAATTACATCTTAAATGACCAAAGTGACCTAAGAAGATTCTCGAAAAAATCAGGAAATATTATCTTTGAGGAATTTCAAAGGGTAGGACTTTTCAATGAGATCGGACGTAGAGGTGTGAAAGCAGATTGATTCAAATTTGAAACATTTTGTTGTAGAGTCCAAAAAATGAAGAACTAGGGGATGTCATAGATCCAGAGGAGAACCTCGGTGACTTTCCAAGCTATCCTAATGTTTTGTTTCAATTTTGAGGAGAAATATTTAGGTTTTCCATCCTGTTAATTTTATTAGTTAGGTCTTACATTTGTATGAAACAATCACATAAATAGCCTGGAAGATGTGAGGATTTAGTTCGTGACAAACGACAACCTCGGAATCCTAAGACGAGTTAGGGCTTATATTGTATAGCAGGGCTATACAAAGGCCTAAAGATAAGATGGGGATTTATGTTGCATAAGCAAGAAACCTCAAAGTCCTATGGCTTTCTTGTTTATATCTAAGGAAGGAAGATTAATTTAGCTGGGGAAGTCATGTTTTGCTGTTGAAGATGGCTGTGCTGCTCACCATGCTAGCTGCAAGCTCCTTATCGTGATGAGTTGAGTTTTCTAGTGTGTCAAGTTATGATGTCAAATCAGGTGGCCCTATGGTTGAAGTTCTTTAATTTTTACAGAGGGCATATTAAAGTTGATTGGAGCGACACCGGTTAGGATCCTACGGTTCCCTCCTATGGGGTCATGTTAAAGTTGATTACAGCGACACCGGTTAGGATCCTACGGTTCCCTCGTTCCAGTACCACTATTTTCTATTGGATTCACTTAGTTAAAATGATCTTACCAAAACTCAACTTAATTAGTTCCATAATTTCATTTAGACCGTGGGAAGCCTCGTTAGCAATCGTAGGTTATCTCCTCCGAGGAGTTCCCGATCATCCAATATAGACATCTTAATTTAGTTGCAATTGTAGTTTTGTGTGATGTTTGTGATTAAATTTTGAGTTAGATAGAGACGTCTTAATTTAGTTGCAATTGTAGTTTTGTGTGATGTTTGTGATTAAATTTTGAGTTGTTTTACATTTTGAATGTTGTGGGGGTGAATTTTATCTTGGTTGATTTTAGTTTTAGCTTTGGTTTTGGTTTATTCGAATGTTGTGGCGGTGAATTTTATCTTGGTTGATTTTAGTTTTGGTTTTGGTTAACATGCAAGTTTAATGTTGTGACAGTGAATTTTATCTTGATTGATTTTAGTTTTAGTTTTGGTTTTGGTTTTTGTGGCTATCCTAATAGTTTTAGTTTTCATGCAGGGTGACATTGTTGTTTAGCATGCAAATTTATAGGTATAAAAGTATAGTATGAAGGTACAAGAAAGACAGCACTAAAAACTATAAAAGCGTACCTGGCGAGTCTTCTTGTTCCACCACCTGAAACTCAAAAGGCATGTTAAGGTAGTTTATATGAAATAGGGAAGTAAAATTTTGGTGACCTACCTAACCTTAGGTTATATCTTGGTGGGTCCTTAGGAGTTTAATTAAGGATGATTTTTGTCAAGCAAAACATATGTCAGCGTTATTTCGAGGTTGGAGGAGAGTTGCCCGTAAGAAGCTGACGGTCACCGAAATCGAAATCCCGTCGCCCGCTTCAGAAGGACGTTGAAGTATGAAATCAAACTGACCCCATATTTTTTCACAGTTTAAAATGAAAGAGCACTGTACCTCAATAAACACAAGACTTGAGGATGAGGCTCGATCAAATAAACTAAGGAAAGTATGACGTTCATTCTGAAATCTTTGTATTTGCCGACAAGTTCCCCTATTTAATATAAAGGATTAAATAGGGTTTATTGAAACCTTTGTATTTGCCGACAAGTTCCCCTATTTAATATAAAAGATTAAATAGGATTTTTTTGTATTTGCCAATAAGTTCCCCTATTTAATATAAAGGATTAAATAAGGTTTATATTAAGCTGGGTTCGGACATGCTTCCTATAAGGGCAAGTCCCTATAGTTAATTACATTTTAAATGATGAAAGCCACCTAAGAAGACTCTCGATAAAATCAAGAAATATTATCTTCAAGGAATATCAAAGGGTGAAACTCTTCAATGAAATTGGATGTAGAGGTGTGAAAGGGTATTGGTTAAAATTTTTAACATTTTATTGTAGAATCCAAAGGAAGAAGAACTAGGGAATGTCATGGATCCAGAGGAGAACCCCGGTGGCTTCCCAAGCTATCCTAATGTTTGGCTTCAGTTTTGAGGAGAAGTGGGAGTTTCATCCTGCCAATTTTATTAGTTAGGGCTTACATTCGTGTGAAATGATCACACACGATCACACAAAAGTGTTTCATCCTGCCAATTTTATTAGTTAGGGCTTACATTCATGTGAAATTATCACACAAATAGCCTGGAAGATGTTGTTTCATCCTGCCAATTTTATTAGTTAGGGCTTACATTTGTGTGAAATGATCACGCAAATAACCTAGAAGATATGAAGATTTAGTTCATGACAAACGACAACCTCGAAATCCTAAGACGAGTTAGGGCTTATATTATATAGCACGACTATACAAAGGCCTAAAGATAAGGTGAGGATTTACGTTGCTTAAGCAAGCAACCTCGAAGTCCTATGGCTTTTTTGTTTAACTCTAAGGAAGGAATATTGGAGTTTGTACTAGTCACTAAGTCCAACTAATGGTTGTGATGGAGTTAATTTGGTGACTTTAGGGTGGTTAGGTCTCATTTAGTATATGACCAATGGCTGTGGTGGAGTTAGTTTGGTGGCTTTAAGGTGGTTAGGTCACATTTAGTGCATGGGTCCAAGTGGGTGCAAATGACCAAAACTTGGGCTTGGGCTAGGTTAGCCATGTCAATTGGCCCAATAAGTGGGTGCAAATGACCAAAACTTGGGTTTGGGCTAGGTTAGCCATGTCAATTAACTCAATTGATTGATAAAAATTGTGTAGATGATTGTTATGAATATTTTTGGTGAAGGGTTGAAGTCCAAATAATTGTTTCATTTGGTGTAAATGATCATAAGGAACAACTTCGGTGAAAAATGTAAAGGGTTTTGAGTTCAATTGAAGTGTCAATTTGAGGGAAATTTGAACCATAATCAATTTGGTTATGTTGGGCTAGAATTAGGTCTAGCTTGGGTTAGCCTTGGGATAGGTCCAAATTGATTATTGTAAATGGTCAATAGGGACCTCATGAAGAGTTTTCAACATGAGTTGGATGCCAATTTGGAGGTTAAGGCATTCAAATGGGTGAAATTTGGGGACTTAGCCAATTTGGGGCTAAATTTGGGAATTTTGGATTTAGGCCAAAAGTCAAATTGATTTGAGGCTTCACCAAGGCCAATTAATGGTTGATTTTGATGTATATGAATGTTATAAAGATTTTGGGACATTAATTGGGGCAAATTGACTAGGCTATAGGTTTAATTTGGTGAGATTAGGTCATGTGGTCAAAATTGGGGCTTTAACCTAACTCAAAATTGGGTTCAAATCATGGACCAATTAAAGATTTGGTTTAATTTGATAATATCAAAAGTGAATTTTATTTTAGGATTGAAATTGAGGTCAAATTGATGGACCTTTGAATTAAATTTGGGGAAATTTGGGTCTTTAAAGGCAAATTTGGGGGTTTTGGTTAAAGATGGTNAGACAATACAGGATTCTGAAACCAAGACTAACAGAATACCATCAGTGCACAATGAAGCTCCTGGAGCAAATCCCTTAAGTGACTTTCCATCGGATTCCTCGGGGAGATAATGCTCATGCCGATGCTCTAGCAAAACTCGCTAAGAAAATGGTGTGTCTCTCGGAGGATTCCATCGAAGTCACGGTGCAAGGAAGACGAGTCTTGTCTCGAAACAACTTCGAAACTCTACGCAAACTTGGAAAAGAAGAAACAATAAATACAGTTGCAAACATCAACAAAGATTGACGCAAGCCATAAATAGAATATTTGCATACTGGAAAGCTGCCAGAGGACAAGTCTGAGGCGTAGCACATCACAAGAAGGGCCATGTCTTACACCCTGGTGAGAAATGTTCTCTACAGAAGATCGTTCGACCAAATGTGGCTATGGTGTTTGAGCTGAGCTGAGGTACAAAATATTGTCAAAGAAGTACATATCGGATTGTGTGGCGCTCACCAGTCGGGACCAAAAATGAAAATGAAGATTAAAGACTCGGATATTATTGGTCAACAATGATGTCTGATTGCATGGATACAGCCAGAAGTTATCACTAATGCCAAGTGCATGGGGTGGTCATACACCAGCCTTCGAATGTGCTACACCCAACTGTTACCTCGTGGCCATTTGAGTGTTAGGGCACGGACATAATAGGTCTGATAGACTCTCCATCTTCTAAAGGACACAGGTTTATACTTCTTGCTATAGATTACTTCTCCAAATGGGCAGAGGCAGTACCATTACGTGAGGTTACGGCACAACACGTCCTTCAATTTTTTAAAAGCCAAATTGTCTACCGTTTTGGAGTGCTGAGAAGAATAATCTCTAACAATGAGACAGCTTTTGAAAGTATAAAGATCAAAAATTTCATCAGAATACATGGGATAGATTGGAGATACTCTACAATTTACTATCTTAGAGCAAATGGTCTGGCTGAAGCTTCAACAAGACAATGGTACAGACTTTGAAGAAAACACTGGATGAAAATAAAAGAGATTGGCATAACAAACTGTTAGAAGCCTTGTGAGCCTACCGAATGACTTTCAAGACTCCCACTCAGTGTACAACTTAAATGCTCGTGTACGGGACCGAGGTCGTGCTACCGCTAGAAATTCAGACACCATCTCTCAGAGTCACCGTTGCCAACCAACTCACAACGAAAGAAAGAGCAAAACTCAAACTTGAAGAACTAGAGAGTCTCGAGGGAAAACGATTGGAAGCATAACAGCACTTGGAGCTCTACCAGGCAAAGATGGTACAAGCCCATGACAAATTGGTCCGCCCAAGAACATTTAAAATTGCTGACCTCGTACTTGTGCTCGAAAGGCCTATTCTTGCTCGTCGGAAAATAGGAAGTTCGATCCAACTTGGGAGGGACCATTTTTCGTTGAGAAGGTTAATACAGGAGGAGCCTACCAATTAGTGGACTTCCGGGGTGAAAGACCCATGTTACTGATAAATGGGCGATACCTGAAAACCTATTACGCAGCCTGATGTCACCTGCCTCTGCTTGCCTCTGCTTGCTTGAAACTTTGAAACTTTGAATGTTTTAAGGCTATATATGTAGCCAAATTTCTATGACCAGGTCCAAACTTTGTAATTAACCTCAATATAATGAAAAATTTGAGAATATTTTTGAACTTCACACGTTCTCTTTTCTACTTTTGAATTTAAATACCCTATTAAATCAAACGAGACTCACACATACAATGATTAATCTTTTTCATCAAAACAAACTAAAATTTACTTTAATGAATACTTTGTTTTGTTCTTGCTCATGCCAAGCTTTGGCCCACTGACATTTTTCCTGCCGTCTGCAGAAAAATGTCAGAATAGAGGCTGATCTTTGCCTTCTAGGACGGCTGGAACCTCGCACCGAATGAAGAGATGACGCCGTAAGGAGGTGTCATAGATTTCAACATGGATTTCAACCAAATTGATATGTACTACGAGGGTCCTCTAATGGACATATTCAACAATAAAGAAAAGGAGGGATTTCCTTCACTGATGAGGGTGACCACTCAAGACGATGTGTCACGCAAAGGTAAAAACGTGATAGCGGAACAAGATCCGATGGAGGGGTCCAGCCGTCTTCCCTCCATGATAGCTACTCCAGCAAGGGGCCTAGTAGCCGCCCATAGTGAACAACTACCGAATACTCTGCTCCGCAGGACGTAACGCAGAAATGCAAGCCGAAAGAAACGGAGAGCCTTTCTGCGACAGGAACGCAAGCGCCAGAGAGACGTGAGCAGTTTTCTTACCCCCATTCCTGAGGGACATATTTACGACCTATATCTGAGAGAAACTTCTGTCAGTCTGCTCAATACAGATTAAGAGTCAGGATGTGTGACAGAATCAGATGTGCCCTCTGTCCCAGATATCTTGTGCAGAGGTTGTCCAACGTGCAACGTTCAGGTACCAGCTGGGACATCAGTCACGGGGGAATTTGTAGAATGCCCGGACTGCAATGTTCTGCATCTACAGTGTTTCAGTACATTAGAAGAATACACTTCAAGCACCAACGAGTCTCAGACTCCAGATTTCATGGCAAATGAATCGTATGTCCCACTGGGGAAGGATTGGCGCGCACCATAGAGCCCAGGATCATACATCCCACTTGAGGTTGAATCTCATATGTTGAATCGACCAGCACCAGTTTGGGTTCCTATCGCGGCCCGGAGGAAGGAACGCCCCAGGCAGCTGCCAAGTTCTGGTATGGTAGAATACTACAAAATAAGCAAAGTAAATAAAAGAGAATTTAAGTTCTATGAAGAAGTTCAGGGAAAGTTTATCAACATATTGGAGGGCCTGAAACTATATACCAGGGTTTTCACTGAAATTGATGAAAGAAGCATTCTGGACTGCATCTTCAATTTAAGAGATAGAGGTCGAGCGGGCCTTCTCATGGAGAGAACATATTCCGAGCCGAAGAAATGGATGCGGGGAAAGGGAAGAATCACCATCCAGTGCGGCTGTTGCTACAATTTTACGAACGACAGACAAGGAAATCTGCCTTGGATCCTCAGATACAACCAAGTGGATCCGTTACCACCAATGATAAAATGGATGATCAAGAGAATGGTCAAGTGGAATATTATACCCACTACTTGCATTCTTAACAGTTGCATCATCAACCTTTATGAAGAAGGTGACTGCATTCCCCCACACATCAACCATCATGATTTTGTGAGGCCTTTCTGCACGTCTCGTTCATGAGTAAGAGCAATATTCTATTTGGAAAAAAAATCAACATAGTCGGCCCTCACGAATTCAGAGGAGCTGTGGAGATTCCTCTTCCAGTTGGTTCAGTACCTGTTCTCAAGGGCAACAGTGCAGACGTTGTCAAGCACTGCATTCCAGGAGTACGACACCGTAGGGTGTATGTAACCTTCCGCGGAATAGATGACAGTAAAATACCATATGAATTCCAGCAGGACCCGGAATTGGAGGAGTTGTTTCCTTACGAGCTATGAGAAGGTTGTACCTCTAGGTACATGCGAAGGGAACTCTTATCCTGAAGCATGACTTAGAAGGTCTGCTTGATCAGGAGCTCAACATACCAGGAACAGAGGGTTTACTTGCTTTCTTTTAACAGCATGACATGTATCTGATGTAATCATTCTATGATGTACTCATATCATGAGATGATTCTCAATGTATTTCAGCATGGATTACATGATGTACCTTTTGAGGCATTAGCCTATGTTTGATTTGTAGCATATTTATTGAAGCAGATTAATAGAAATTTCTCTCAAATTGTGCCATTTTGTCAATTGCCTTTTTGTGCGATGGATGAAAGCCGCAAATCATGTGATGGTTCAGAATTTCAATGAACAAAGAACGAAACAACAAATCTTCAACAACGAACAAAACACAAATGAAAGATAATCATAAACGAGTGAATAACAAAACAAATTTCTTTTTAAAATCAACCTATTAAAATTAAAACTTTAAAAAACAAATTTTGAAAAATTAAATTATGATAAAAGCAACAAGAAAATAAAACAAACATGTTGAGTAGATTCTTTCGTTTTCAGAATTTCCCACTCTTTTTGCGCGTAGCACAACCATCGTTATCTACATTAACTCTTTACACATCCTCACAAAATTTCACATTCTGAACAAAACTCCACAAAGCTTTACAAATCTCCTTCAAGAAGATTAACCTTTTTCACATGATACATTTCTATAAATTCAACGCTACTAACTTTCTTTTGAGAATTGACCTACATTTCAATTCTCATTTCCGAATCAGTCCTACATTTCTGATTCATTACATTCAAGGTCGGTCCTTACATTCTGACACCCTCTTTTAAGAATTGATCTACATTTCAATTCTCATTTCTGAATCAGTCCTACATTTTTGATTTATTACATTTAAGGTCAGTCCTTACATTCAGACGCCCTCTTTTGAGAATTGACCTATATTTCAATTCTCATTTCTGAATCAGTCCTACATTTTTGATTCATTACATTCGAGGTCGGTCCTTACATTCTGACACCCTCTTTTAAGAATTGATCTACATTTCAATTCTCATTTCTGAATCAGTCCTACATTTTTGATTTATTACATTTAAGGTCAGTCCTTACATTCAGACGCCCTCTTTTGAGAATTGACCTATATTTCAATTCTCATTTCTGAATCAGTCCTACATTTTTGATTCATTACATTCGAGGTCGGTCCTTACATTCTGACACCCTCTTTTAAGAATTGATCTACATTTCAATTCTCATTTCTGAATCAGTCCTACATTTTTGATTTATTACATTTAAGGTCAGTCCTTACATTCAGACGCCCTCTTTTGAGAATTGACCTATATTTCAATTCTCATTTCTGAATCAGTCCTACATTTTTGATTCATTACATTCGAGGTCGGTCCTTACATTCNCTCTCTCTCTTTTTGAATTAATATTTGAATTTCAATTTCCACCTCGGGGTCAGCACTTACATTCTGACTCCCATGCTTTGGAAATCTTTGAAATTTCATAACTCAAAGTCCACTCTCCAATCCCCAGTAAGAGTCCCTATTTCTTGACCTGATTAAACACACACCTGCTAATTCCCCGGCAGAAACAAATCACACACACAACTCTACACATACTTCCGGGTCTGCTGACTTAGGAGTTTGTATTGGTTTTTTCTGATCTCATCGGTCAACGCCAATAGGCGCGGTGTGCTTGCCCAGCACACCCCACCTATTGGGGGTCCATTTGTTAACCTCAATTTTAGTTGAGGTTTAGTTTATTTCCTCTTTAGTAGCCTAGCGTCTAACCATAGGTCTTTTCCTATTGAATATTCTTAGAAAACTAGACATGGAACCCTCACCACTAGAAATTCCAAACTCTTCTCTACTCAACCTGAAGTTCCACATGTTGGTCTCAACCTCTAGCATTTAGTAGGTGGGATCACTATGGGGGGAAACTCAAGATGAGTCACCCTTAGGACTATTGGACCCTAAGGTTAACCATGGGTGTTGGTCTGGAGCTAAGGGATTCACTACACTCATCTATACTCACCACACTCACTACACTCAGCTACACTCACAATCACTCACAACTCTAAACTCAAATTTCTAGCTTAGATCCCTTGAACTTTTGGGATACTCATGTAGATGGCCCCCTAAACCTACTAGCCCTAGTGCTATGGTTTAGCTAAGACCACTATGTAGCGGACCCAAAATGGGGTTTCCATTGGTCCACGGCTTGTTGGTGATGATTGGTACCTCAACTCTACCAAAATACCCATCTTGGCTTTTTACTCCTAAAACACCCCCAAATTACCAAAATACCCCTCCATAGCTCAAAATCCCAAAAAATTCTAAAAATTCCCAGAAAATCCCAACAAATTCTAAATATTCCCAATTTCATTTCTCTCAACAACCAAATGACCCAATTTGGCTAATTTGACCATCTTTAACCAAAATCCCCAAATTGCCCTTTAAAGGCTCAAATTTCCCCAAATCCAACTCAAATGTCCATCAATTTGATCTCAATTGACCCCAATTCCAATCCTAAACTCAAATTCACTTTTCATATGACCAAACTATACCAAATACAAGCCTAATTGGCCCATGATTTGAGCCTAATTTTGAGTTAGGTTAAAGCCCCAATTTTGACCATATGACCTAATCTCACAAAATTGAACCCATATCCTAGTCAATTGGCCTCAATTGCTGTTGAAAATTTTTTATGACATTCCTATACATCAAAATCAACCATCAATTGACATTGGTGAAGTCTCAAATCCATTTGATTTTGACCTAAATCCAAAATTCTCAAATTTAGCCCTAAATTGGCTAAGTCCCCAAATTTCACCCAATTGATTGCCTTAACCTCCAAATTGGCATCCAATTCATGTTGAAAACTCTTCATGAGGTCCCTATTGACCATTTACAACAATCAATTTGGATTTAGCCCAAGGCTAACCAAAGCTAGACCCAAGCCAAGCCCAACATGACCAAATTGATTAAAGTTCAAAATTCCCTCAAATTGACCCTTCAATTGAACGCCTAACATGACCAAATTGATTAAAGTTCAAAATTCCTTCAAATTGACCTTTCAATTGAACTCAAATCATTTCCATTCTTCACCAAAGTTGTTCCTTGTGATCATCTACACCAAATGCAACAATCAATTATCTTCTATTCTTCACCAAAGTTGTTCCTTATGATCATATACACCAAATGAAACATTTATTTGGGCCAGATTCTTCACCAAATTTGTTCCTTATGATCATATACACCAAATGAAACAATTAATTGAGCTAATTGACATGGTTAGCCTAACCCAAACTCAAGTTTTGGTCATTTGCACCCACTTGGACCCATGCACTAAATGTGACCTAACCACTCTAAAGCCACCAAATCAACTCCACCACAGCCATTAGTTGGACTTAGTGACCAGTTCAAACACCATGAAATCACCTAAATCAAGCCATGGACCAAAGGTCCTTCAAATTAGGTATCTTATTTCCAAAAATGTACATGCTTAAGATATCATTGTCAAATCAAAGCACATTTGCATTAAATGCTTGTGATGGATTTCTCTGGGTTTCCTGAGCTCCTAGTCACCTCCCACTGACCGGTTGGCCAGCCTAGTGGCCGAAAAAGACCAAAATCAAGAGCTACTCCCATGGTACCTCACCTAAATCAAACCTAGAGGCCAGCTCATCCAAATCAAATTGAAGCGTTCCTCTGCCCTCCACCTAAGCACCACAATGCACCCAAACTTATGCCCTGAGAGCCACCCCATGGACTTTTTTATAAAAAATCACCTCCCACGACCATGGGAGGTGTGCTGAAAATTTCTCAGAGAGGAGTTTTATAAAAACTCACCTCAACGGCCATGGGAGGTGTGCTGAAATTTTCTTAGAGAGGCCTCTCCAAACTTCTCTTAAAAACTCACCTCCCGCGTCCATGGGAGGTGTGTTAAAATTTTCTTAGAGAGGCCTCTCCAAACTTCACACAGAGCTTCTCTAAGATCCCCTCAGTGCATTCCAACCATTTTTCCTCACCCATTCCCATTGTCGGAGCTCAATTTTGAGCTTGAAACCTTGCCGGAAACCAGGACAGAACCCAATACACCTCCAAAGTCCATCAAAAACAAATTAACTTCACCTACACCTTCACAACAGTGAAAGAAGCTAAAGCCCCATCAAAGCCCCCTTCCACATAGCCTCTACCATAGCTCTAGACCAACACCTGAAATCGAGCTTGGTTGAATTCATACCTAGGCTTCACACCAAGGTCAGGGACTCAATCCCTAGCCCTCCTTGAAACCCAACAAACGTGTCAAGCACCTTTGATTGAAGCCTCCCTTCTCAAAGCAAAGGTATAAAACTTCTCCTCCTCTCGAGCTTATTTTGATTCTCTATTTACTTAGGCTTGATTTCATGGTATATTAACCATATGGATGTGTTCGTCTCACTTAGACGAGTCCATAGAATCAAACCCGAAGTGTTTTGATTGAGTCTAGGTTGAGATCTTAAGGTTTTAGTGTGGACGGGCATGGGATCATTCTATCGGGGAAGATGAAGGGGAGTCGTTCGATCAAGCGTGTATCAAATGGATGGGGGAGATCAATTCGGGCAGCGCTTCAGGAAATAAACAGCGGGCTGACTCAGCAAGCTACGTGGACGGTGGCGTCCAACCAGAGCGTGCCACGCATGCCTTCGGAGCTGCCTAGGATCTAGTCAGCACGCGTGGTCTGAATAGATAAATAGAGCTTTTATTATTTATTTAAATACTCTTAACTTAAAAAATTCATAAATTTGTGTGGAAAAATCACAAAAATAAATTAAAAATACCCTCTTGCTTAGTAAACAAAGGAGAACATTGTGGAATAAATTTCAAGTCCATTTGATGCACATTTTTTTTAATTAATTAAAAATTGTTTGGGATCATTTGATTCTCCATGCATATTGGCACATCACCTTGGCTTGGAATTTTGGCATGTTGTAGGCTCTATCAGGGGAAACATCCTCTGATTTTTCCAAAGTCAGAGGAGGTTCCGATATAGAGATTGATATTTTTCAAGATCTTCCACATTATTTCTTTAAAATAATCACGAAAATTGCATATTGATTATAAAATCCTAAGAAAATTTTGGAAGGTCCACCATGACTAGAGAAACCTTTGAAAATCCTAAAAAAATTTTGGAAGGTCCACCATGACTAGAGAAACCTTTGGAAATAATTTCAGTTTAAAATACCATTAAATTTCCCAAATACTAAATCACTAAAATAATTAATTTTGGAAAATATAAACATTTAAATGACGTAAGTTTTTATCTCCACTATGATTTATGATCCAGAGAACTCATCATAAAAACTTCAAAATATTTTGAGTTCATTTGACAACTTAAGTTGATTTTTAAAGATAAATACCACTTTT
>JXCR01141232.1:61785-74278 GCA_002079205.1 Phalaenopsis hybrid cultivar
GACTTAGGCTAAATCAAAAATTGATTAAACAAGGATTAGATAAATAAACATAATTAAATCAAACATCCTTGAAACACCACTGAGCCCAATTAGGATTAAAAATTCGGCTAAGTGTTCAAATTACACTAATTTGCCCCTTTAAGGACCTTCACCCACATAATTCTTAAATTGAATCACAAGTGATAATTACCCTATTCTTAAGGATAATTGAGACATCAATGTTCACTGAGTAATAAGGGTATTTACAAGATGAACCGTTAAGCAACATAATAAGTTTAAATGGACTCGAGGCTTTTCACCAGTTGGTGAGAGGGAAGAATGGACATGCTTCCCCCTCCTAACTTGTTGGATAACTTAGAGGCATATTAAATTTAATATTCTTCGCTCAATGAAATCATCCTTAATTAAAATTTTAAGGACTCACCAAGATATGACGGAGAGTTAGGAAAATTACCAAAATTTTACCTTTCCTGCTCTTCATAAACTGCATTAACATGCATTTTAAGTTTCAGGTGGGTGGAACGAGAAGACTCGTCAGGTACACTTTTATAGTTTTCAACGTTGTCTTTCTTGTACTTTCATACTGTACTTTTATACCTGCAAATTTTCATGCTAAACAACTTGTCACCCTGCATGAAAACTAAAACGATCAAGATAGCCACATAACCATAACCAAAACAAAAACTAAAATCAATCAAGGTAAAATTCACCTCCACAACATTCAAAATATAAAACAACTCAAAATTTAATCACAAACATCACTAAAACCACAATCTACAACATTCAAAATATAAAACAACTCAAAATTTAATCACAAACATCACACAAAACTACAACGCTACAACATTCAAAATATAAAACAACTCAAAATTTAATCACAAACATCATACAAAACCACAACTGAACATGCAAAATATAAAACAACTCAAAATTTAATCACAAACATCACATAAAACTACAACTTCCGACATTCAAAATATAAAACAACTCAAAATTTAATCACAAACATCACACAAAACTACAACTTCATTAAATTAAGATGTCTCTATCGGATGATCAGGAATCCCTCGGAGGAGGTAACCTACGGTTGCTAACGAAAAAATATAAAACAACTCAAAATTTAATCACAAACATCACACAAAACTACAACTTCAACTATTCGAAATATAAAACAACTTAAAATTTAATCACAAACATCACACAAAACCACAACTTCAACTAAATTTAAATATAAAACAGCTCAAAATTTAATCACAAACATCACACAAAACTACAATTGCAACTAAATTAAGACGTCTCTATCTGATGATCGAGAATCCCTCAGAGGAGGTAACCTACGGTTGCTAACGAGGCTTCCCACAGTCTTGATGATCGGGAATCCCTCGGAGGAGGTAACCTACGGTTGCTAACGAGGCTTCCAATGGTTTAAATGAAATCAAAATTTAATCACAAACATCACATAAAACTACAACTTCAACTAAATTAAGATGTCTCTATCGGAATCCCTTAGAGGAGGTAACCTACAGTTGCTAACAAGGCTTCCCACGGTTTAAATTAAATTATGGAACTCAGGGAAACCTACGGTTGCTAACGAGGCTTCCCACGGTTTAAATGAAATTATGGAGCTGATTAAGTTGGGTTTAGTAAGTTCATTTGGACTGAGTGAATCCCACAACTTCAACTAAATTAAGATGTCTCTATCGGATGATCGGGAATCCCTCGGAGGAGGTATAACGAGGCTTACCATGATTTAAATGAAATTATGGAACTCATTAAGTTGAAGTTTATTAATTTCATTTGAACTAAGTGAATATAATAGAAAATAGTGATGACGAAACGAGGGAACCATAGGATCCTAACCGGTGTCGCTCTAATCAACTTTAATATGCCCTCATAACCGGAACGTGGGAACCGTAGGATCCTAACCGGTGTCGCTCTAATCAACTTTAATATGCCCTCATAAAATTTAAGGTACCGTAGGATCCTAACCGGTGTCGCTCTAATCAACTTTAATATGCCCTCATAAAATTTAGAGAGAACCGTAGGATCCTAACCGGTGTCGCTCTAATCAACTTTAATATGCTCTCATAAAATTTATGTAGGATCCTAACCTGTGTCGCTCTAATCAACTTTAACATGCCCCCATAAAATTTAAAGAACTAGATCCTAACCGGTGTCACTCTAATCAACTTTAATATGCCCTCATAAAATTTAAAGAACTTCACCAAACCGGTGTCGCTCTAATCAACTTTAATATGCCCTCATAAAATTTAAAGAACTTCAAACATACTAATTGGTGTCGCTCTAATCAACTTTAATATGCCCTCATAAAATTTAAAGAACTTCAACCATAGGGACTGGTGTCACTCTAATCAACTTTAATATGCCCTCATAAAATTTAAAGAACTTCAACCATAGGGCCCACTGTTGCTCTAATCAACTTTAATATGCCCTCTATAAAATTTAAAGAACTTCAACCATAGGGCCACCTGATTTGACATTATAACTTGACACACTTGAAAACTCAAACTCATCGCGGCGAGGAGCTTGGAGCTAGCATGCGTTATAACATGGCACACTAGATAACTCAAACTCGTCGCAGCAGGAGCTTGGAGCTAGCTTGGTGGGCAGCAGACGCCCTTATAAAATTTAAAGAACTTCAACCATAAGGCCACCTGATTTGATATTATAACTTGACCTTAGATAACTCAAACTTGTCGTGGCAAGGAGCTTGGAGCTAGCATGGTGGGCAGCACGGCCGTCTTCAACAGCAAAACCTGTCTTCCCCAGCTAAACCAATCTTCCTTCCTTAGACTTAAACAACAAAGCCATAGGACTTCAAGGTTGCTTGCTTATGCAACATAAATCCTCACCTTATCTTTAGGCCTCTATATAGCCCTACTATACAAAATAAGCCCTAACTCGTCTTAGGATTCTGAGGTTATCGTTTATCACGATCTAAATCCTCATATCTTCCAGGCTATTTATGTGATCATTTCACGCGAATGTAAGCCCTAACTAATAAAACTGGCAGGATGAAACACCTAAATACTTCTCTTCAAAACTAAAACCAAACATTAGGATAGCTTAGGAAGTCACTGAGGTTCTCCTCTGGATCCATGACATCCCCTAGTTCTTCTTTTTTTGGATTTTACAATAAAATGTTCCAAATTTTAACCAATCCCCTTTCACACCTCTACGTCTGATTTTTTTGAAGAGTCCTACCCTTTGAAATTCCTTGAAGATAATATTTCTTGATTGTTATCGACTCTTCTAAAGTGACTTTGGTCATTTAGGTTGTAATTAACTATAGGGGCTTGCCCTTATAGGAAGCGTGTCTGAACCCAGCTTAATATAAACCCNGTACTTTTTACGGAATGCTTTGACAGCTTTTGCAAATCTTTTAATTTGGTTTGATAATCCTTTAATACATGCATAAGTAATATTACCTTTTAGCATAATGAATTATGGGAATTTCAAACGACAGAAACAGAAGAATCGGTGAACGCGCTTAAGCCAAACTGCGGGAAGCGCAAATTGGATTGGCGGAAAGCTGGAAAAAGTTTTTTTTATATAAATTTTCTATTTTTTGATTAATGAGCATTTAATGGCCCCATCTATTTTTCAGCCTATAAATAGGGCTAAATGAGAAGGGGTAGAGTTGTTGCAGTGCATCGTGACGATGCATCGCGGTAGTGCGATGCGGCGGCGCGACGCGTTGCGTCGTGAAGAGTAGTGGCGATGTATTGCGATGGTGTGTCGTGGCGAAGAATTGTGGTGAAGAGAAAAGTCATCCCTGTTCTGTATAGCAGACAAGTAACAAAATCTTCTTTCTCGTTGCGGTGAAGAGGAAAGTCATCCCCATTCTACGTAGCAAGCAAATAATGTGATCTTCTTTCTCGTTTATGCAGTGTATTTCAGAGGAGACTCTCGTGCCACCCTTGAACATTTTAAAGGTGATGAAGAAATATTATAGTTTTGCTGTCGCACTTTGAGGAGAACATTTCATGCTTATGTGGTGGTGATATCGGGAGACCCCTTGACGATCATTAGAAGTACTATTTTTTGGGGAGACGATGTCAACTCTATTGAAAGATGAGCGGATTTGTTGCTATTGTATAAATATATGTTGGTCTTTGTAGCATTTTTTACAATTAGATATGAAATTTGTAGTTGATGATAATGTATTTCCTTTGCTTCTTCCACGGTTGTTGTGGCTTCTCAGTTGTGCGAAATTCTTCTAAGACTTGTAGTCTTCTGAGGTTTTACAGTGGAAACCCTCTTAGGTTTGTCTTCCAGTGACATGGTAGCTTCTTAACGGGTCCTGCCTTCTGGGCTTGATTTTTAGTGGCATGGTTGAAAAAAGAATCCATTGATGATGTAAGACCAGTTCTGAGTTGTGTAATCGGAGATGTTCGACGGTATTAACTCGTAATGAAAAAAGTCATGTAAAATCCACTTATGATGGTTGACCTATCCTAGGTTGTTGGTCGAAGCTTTTGCTTGACAACCGTAACATGTTATGGAAGAGGTCGAAGGAAATCCACAAAGGATTTTTGACCTATACAAAGCTGTACGTTGAAGCCTTTGCTTGACAACTACAGCTTGTAATGGAAGAGGTAGAATCGAGTCCCCCAGGGATTGATTAATCTCAGAATGAGGTGTTAGAGATGCTCTGCGTTTCTCGGTGTAGGTTGCAATCGATCGTATGTTTTCTTAGAAATATGGTTACAGTCGTACTCAAGAAAAATGTTTAACAACTTGTCAGTTGTTGCTTTTGAATCTTTTTGCCCCTCAGCTGGGGTGTTTTCCTTGTGAGCTTGTAAAACAGCTTATGTATGGAGCCTTAAAGAGATCAGCTTCCTTATATGGTTGAAGAGCAACTTCAATACAATGAGGGGTGCTGCAGAAGCATTATTTGCGGTGACGATTTCCTCTCGGTACATGAGAGATTTTTTTAGGCTTGTAATCTGAATGAAATATGGGATGACTTCTCCACCACAGTCGTGCCCGAGACGTTGACATGAACGACCTTTCGAGAATGCAATGAAAATTTGCCCCCTCAACAACCTCAAAGAAGTTGTGAAATACTGTGTCTGAATAAGATGTGGAAGACAACTTCACTACAATTGTGCTTGGGATGTTGATGTGAACGACCTTTTGAGACTGCAGTGAAGGTTGCCCCCCAACTTGAATGAATGCTTCTGAGAAGATCTTCAAGACGTAAAGAATACATCATTGGAAACGAATTAGAGGATCAACTTCTTAGAGTTGAAGAAAATGTCGAACAGTACTTCGTTTCCCATAGACAGCGCCAAACTTATGCATGATAGAAAATCTACATCTGTAGAGTAACAAATTATCGTCTTAGCATTGTATGAGAATTCAGCACACACACAGATGAAAAAGAAAAAAAACAAGCACTGATGACGCCAAAAACTTTTACGTAGAAAACCTGGAAAGGGAAAAACCACGGGTCTGGTCCAATTGCAAAAATCCACTATTGATTGATTATTACACAGTCCCACAAATGAGAAAGAGTTACTAGCTTTTCAAGTTAGAACGTCGACTGACGGCGTCTAGTCAGCGGTAGTTGACCAAAGGAAAATATGTTGAGATTTTTCTACATATTTTACACTGATTTTGATGATATTACACTTTAAAAAAGAGTATTTTTGATGTTTTGTTACAGGTATGATGAATTATGGTCGTTGGAGCAAAAAGATGCAAAAAAGAGTGAATTTGGAGCGAAAAGGACCAAAATATGAAGATTTGAACTAGGGCGCAGACGGCGAGCCCAATGGTGCAGACGGCGAGATTTTCCTGAGAGTCCAGATTAAATAATTTAGAAGGCCCACCGACGGCGCCCTCGAGGCCGCTGACGGTGAGATCGGCGGTTATCTCACCAGGTGCATTGAATGTGGACGATTTTTGAAGGGATGTTTAGTCAACTCTTGGAAAAACCCTTTTACAACTTTAAAAAAAGATTTTGGCCTAACATTGAAAGAGAGGAACAACATCCAGGATGTTCTAATAGTGTGTAGAGAGTTTAATTTAGGATTATATTGTGAGGAATTCTTTGAGGGATTGTAAGAGTGGAGGGAAAGTGAGAGATTTCTTCCTCCTTGCAGCTTCTAAGAAGAATTTTGTGTGCTGTAAAGGAAGGAAGAGATTCAGAGGAACTTTGAGAAGTTTGCTTGGGGAGGAATTAGAGATAAGTGTTATTTGCTTGTTGTAGTTTGTATGACTTTGCTTTTATATATAAATTTCGAGTTTTGTCGTATCTTCCCCATGAGTTCTGAGTAGTTTTCTTTGTCTTCCTCCTTGTCTTCAGATTTTGTGAAAAGGTGATTTGAATTGGTTGAGCCATGAAAATGTTAAAGAAGTTGTGATGATCTTTTCACTTCATTCTTAATTTACTTTCAATCTAGCCAATTGATTTGTTAAAATATGTTGAGTTTTACAACTAAATTAATTTACTTTCAATTTGGCCAATTGATTTGTTAAAATATATTGAATTTTACAACTAAAATGAAAATTACATCCAAGATTCAGAGAGGTCAGAGCCTTTGGAAGTTGGGTGCAAATAAATAGGGAAATAAAATTATCGGGCGTAGAATTAGAGATTTTAGAGTGATAGACTAAAATCCTCAATTTGGTCCTATCATTTGGGTGCTGAAGTGTAGATGTTATCCCTCAGATGAGGGGAACGTGGAAGCTTAGAAGTGAGAGTCGGCATCCTCCCAGCCTAGCCGCAGATTCAGTAACCAAGCATAGAATTAGTCAATGTTCTTTATGCTTGGACCAAAGGGCAAATAATAGGTATGCTCCTGTTTGGCACAATCTAATTTGAAAAAAATTTACTTTATCCATCCACTTTAATTTCTTGACAAGGAGAAGGATGCTTTCTTATATATTGAATTTCACATTAGAAACTTTATTAGTAGAATTAGTTATTTAAGAGTTATTAAAATTAGATATTTATTTCAATTGTCTATTAATGACAGATAAACAATTTGAATTATTATGTTGTGATTAAGTATTGATTTTCTAAATCTTAGTTCGTAGCTTCTAATCTTATTTCCTGTGGGATCGATATCTACGACTCCATTAGAGCTCTGTATTACTTGAGCGATACGTGTACTTGCATTGATAAGTGTGATTTAACTATTATTGAATATTTTATATATACATCTTTATCGAATCTATAACTGTTGACAAGTTTTTGGTGCCGTTGCCGAGGAATTAAATCTTCTAGCAGCAGTATTAAATTCTTATATTTTTAAGCATATATAAAGTCGCTGTCAAGTTTTTGGCGCCGTTGTCGGAGAGTAAACAAGAATCATAATTAGAGTAACGATAATTTAGGACTATTAGAAAACTTTTACTGGAATTGTAACTTATTTTCATATTTAGTTAACCTTTTTTTCTGTGTACTTATTTCAATTTTATGTGTAAATTTGGACCTGAAAATCTTATACCCTACGATTCAGAATTAGAACGCAATGTTAGAAGAATTAGAAAACTAAGAAGAGAACCTAGAAATCCCGACACAATGGAAAGCAACGTAGACAATCAAGGAGTAGAAAATGAACACCAACCTAGACCTCTACGAGATTATGCAAATCCTGCAGCAGATGAAATTCACTTATCTATCCAAAATCCTGATGTAGCTGCTAATTCATTTGAGCTTGAACTTGCTATTATCTAAATGGTACAAAATAATCAATTCGGAGGTACACCAAATGAAGATCCTAATTTACACATCGCGCTATTATCCAAATGGTACAAAACAATCAATTCGGAGGTACACCAAATGAAGATCCGAACCAAGACCCTTAAGAGACTATGCAAATCCTACGGCAGATGAAATTCAGTTATCTATCCAAAATCCTGATGTAGCTGCTAATTCATTTGAGCTTAAAGCTGTTATTATCTAAATGGTACAAAACAATCAATTTGGAGGTACACCAAATGAAGATCCTAATTTACACATCGTTAGTTTTTTAGAACTTTGTGCTACCTTTAAATATGACAGAGTTTCAAACAATGCTGTTAGACTTAGACTTTTTTCTTTTTCACTTAGGGATAAGGCTAAGATGTGGTTAAATTCGTTAGCAGCTGGATCTATTAGAATTTGGGGAGAACTTTCACTGAAATTTCTATCCAAATATTTTCCTCCATCCAAAACTGCTAAACTTAGAAATGACATAACATCGTTTTATCAGATTGATGGAGAGTCCATATATGAAGCTTNAGTAACACTCAATTTAAGGAAAAGATGTTGTCTATGGAAGAGATGGTTTTAAACATGGGTTAACAATTGCAGAATCAAGGAAATCAGTTACAAATTCAAGGAATCAGTTAAAAAATCAAGGAACTGTTATTAAGAATATTGAAAATCAATTGGGGCATATCGCTACTGCGCTTAGCAACCGAACATTAGGAACTTTTCCTAGTACTGTGGAACTAAATCCTAAAGATCAAGGAAAAGAACAGATAAAAATGATTTAATTAGAAGTGGAAAAGAATTGAAAACAAGAGTGCAGAAAGAAACGAAAACTGAAAAAGAGAAAGTGGATACAGAAANAATTTAAGGAAAAGATGTTGTCTATGGAAGAGATGGTTTTAAACATGGGTTAACAATTGCAGAATCAAGGAAATCAGTTACAAATTCAAGGAATCAGTTAAAAAATCAAGGAACTGTTATTAAGAATATTGAAAATCAATTGGGGCATATCGCTACTGCGCTTAGCAACCGAACATTAGGAACTTTTCCTAGTACTGTGGAACTAAATCCTAAAGATCAAGGAAAAGAACAGATAAAAATGATTTAATTAGAAGTGGAAAAGAATTGAAAACAAGAGTGCAGAAAGAAACGAAAACTGAAAAAGAGAAAGTGGATACAGAAAAAGAAAAGGATCATGAATATCTAAATTTAGAATATCCACTTACACCAATGAAAATTACTATGGAGAAACCTCCACCACTGTTTCCTCAAAGATTGAAGCAACACAAAAAAGATAAATAATTTTCCAAGTTTATAGAAATTCTTAAGAAATTAATGGCAAATATTCCCTTCGTAGAAGCTTTAGAACAAATGCCCAATTATGTGAAATTTATGAAAGATAACTGAACAAGAAAAGGAAGTTCACGGATAACAAAACTGTTGCACTTAGCGAAGAGTGCAGTGCAATTTGAACAAGAAAAGGCAGTTCACTAATAATGAAACTGTTGCACTTAGCGAAGAGTGTAGTGCAATTATTCAAAAAAAGCTTCCTGCAAAATTAAAAGATCCAGTAGTTTCACTATACCGTCTATCGGTGAAAAATTTTATGGAAGAGCTTTATGTGATTTGGGAGCCAACATTAATCTTATCTCTATCAATCTTCAAAAGATTAGGATTAGGAGAAGTCTCACCTACTTATGTAACTCTTCAATTAGTGGATCGTTCAGTTACTTACCCTAAGGGAGTTATAGAAGATGTGTTAGTAAAAGTTAATAAATTTATCTTTTCTGTAAATTTCATTATTTTAGATATGGAGGAAGATAAAGAAATACCTATCATTTTAGGGAGACTGTTTTTAGCTACTGAAAAAGCTATGATAGATGTTCAAGAGGGAGAATTAACTATGAGAGTTAACGACCAAGAAGTGACTTTTAACATTGCGAAATCTATGAAATACCCTGCTGTTGAAAGAGATAATGAAGTTTTCACATGAAAATTAGTGAACATCTAATGAACGAGCATTTTAAAGAACATTTTGAAGAGAAAGAATAATTTGAAGACAGTGATGAAGTTATTTTGGATGAAATAGAAACTGGAGAATTAGATTATGTTCAGGAATGATTTGAGATGTTGGATATTACAGGAAATGCTGATAAGAATCTAATTTTGTCAATTATAAAACCACCTGAACTTGAGTTGAAAATATTGTCTAACCACTTGAAGTATGTGTATCAATTATAAAACCACCTGAACTTGAGTTAAAAATATTGCCTAACCACTTGAAGTATGTGTTTATGGGAGACTCGTATACACTACCTATTATTATATCTTCAAAATTAAATGATTTGCAAGAGCAAAGACTTTTGGATACATTAAGAAGATATAAGAAAGCTTTTGGTTGGACCTTAGCTGATATTAAAGGAATCAGTCATTCGATCTCAGAATTATACTGGATGAACAATATAAACCAAGAATTGATCCACAAAGGAGATTAAACCCAATGATAATGATATTAGATGAACAATATAAACCAAGAGTAGATCCACAAAGGAGATTAAACCCAATGATGAAAGAAAATAAAGCTTTTGGTTGGACCTTAGCTGATATTAAGGGAATCAGTCCTTCAATCTGTATGCACAGGATTATATTAGATGAACAATATAAACCAAGAGTTGATCCACAAAGGAGATTAAATCCGCTGATGCATTTGGTTGGACCTTAGCTGATATTAAAGGAATCAGTCCTTCGATCTGTATGCACAAAATTATCTAGATGACTAATATAAACCAATAGTTGATCCACAAAGGAGATTAAACCCAATGATTAAAGAAGTATTCAGGAAGGAAATTTTGAAATGGTTGGACACTGGAATTATATATTCTATTTCAGACAGTGCTTGGGTAAGTCCAATTCATTGTGTTCCTAAGAAAGGAGGAGTGATTGTTGAAATAAAAGAAAAATGGGTAAGTCCAATTCATTGTGTTCCTAAGAAAGGAGGAGTGACTATTGAAACAAAAGAAAATTTGATTCACTATTCATTGTGTTCCGAAGAAAGGAGGAGTGACTGTTGAAACAAAAGAAAATAATGAATTAATACCTATCAACAAGTTATTGGGTGACGTATTTGCATTGATTATAGAAAATTAAACACCTGCCACCAGAAAAGATCACTTCCCTTTACCCTTTTTAGATCAAATAGTAGATAGACCTGCTGGGCACAAATATTTAGATCGCTTCCTTTTACAATTTTTAGACCAAATAGTAGATAGACTTGCTGGGCACAAATACTTTTGTTTTTTAGATGGATATACCAGTTACCTTCAAATTTCTATTGCTCCTGAGGATCAAGAAAAGATAAAATTTACTAGTCTTTTTTGAACTTTTTCTTTTCGAAGAATGCCTTTCGGATTATGTAATGCACCTGCAACATTCCAGAGATGTATGATGTCTATATTTAGTAAGTGAATTGATGATGGATTAAAAGTATTTATGGATGATTTCTCTGTATTTGGAACATCAATTGACGCACGCTTAAATTATCTTGAAAAAGTTTTGGAGTTATACGAAAGAACTAATTTAGTTCTAAATTGGGAGAAATGTCAATTTATGGTTGCAGNGGGAGAGATGTCAATTTATGGTTGCAGGAGGAATTGTGTTAGGGCATAAAATTTTGGAAAATGGTATGGAAGCAGACCCTGCAAAAATTCAAGTTATATCTAAATTATCACCTCCTTCTAATGTAAGAGAGGTTAGAAGTTTTCTTGGACATGTTGGTTTTTACAGGCGTTTTATTAAAGAATGTAAGAGAGGTTAGGAGTTTTCTTGGACATGTTGGATTTTACATGCGTTTTATTAAAGAATATATTTAAAAAATTACTAAACCTCTATGCCAACTTTTAGAAAAGGACAAAAAATTTGAATTTATCGAAAACTATTTAAATGCCTTTGAGTTATTAAAAGAAAAACTAATCACAACCCCTGTTATAGTTTCACCTAACTGGGAGAAACCATTTGAACTGATGTGCGTTGCTAGTGATTATGCTATTGGAGTTGTTCTTGGACAAAGGTATGAAAAGATTTTTGAAGTTATATAATATGCTAGTAAAACTCTTAATGATGCTCAAATTAACTATATTATTTCTGAAAAAGAGTTACTGGTCATTGTGTATGCGTTAGACAAATTTAGATCTTATTTAATTGGGACTAAATGTGTTGTGCACACTGATCACTCNTGGTAAGGCTCATTTGACCATACCAAGCTTAATTGGTTTGGATTTGGCCATAAGTCCAAGATGGTGTACATGACCAAATCTTGTGTTTGGGCTAATTTAGGCATGCCAATTGGCCCAATTAAATATGGCATTTGGTGTAATATACCATAAGTAATAACTTTCATGAAGAGTGAAAGTCATTTTGAGGTCAATTGGTTAATCAATTTGGTGGATTTTTTATTTTTGACCCATTTTAAGCATATTGGGCTAAGTTTGGGTCAAACTTGGGCTAGCCATGGGCTAGGTCCAAATTAATTGTTGTGTTTGGTGTAAAACATCATGATTAACAATTCTCATGAAGAATGAAAGTTATTTTGAAGTTGAATTGGTGGTCAATTTGGATAGGTTTTGATGGGTTTGGTTTTAGATCCAAATTAGGCCTATGGGGCTAAACTTGGGTCAAACTTGAGCTAGCTTTGGGCTAAGCTCAAATTAATTTTTTTTATTTGGTGTAAAACATCATTATGAACAACTTTCATGAAGGATGAAAGTT
>JXCR01141232.1:75305-107571 GCA_002079205.1 Phalaenopsis hybrid cultivar
AGGTTGGAAGAATCATCCAAATTTTAATTGGAATAACAATTCTTCTACAAATCAACAATGGGCAAACAACCCAGTGAACCCACTAGGAAATTCATCCAACCAAGGAAATGTTAACTATAGACCTTCTTATCCTCCATGATTTAACAGTAACACTCAAATTAAGGAAAAGAAGTTGTCTATGGAAGAGCTAATATTAAACATAGGTCAATAATTGCAGAATCAAGGAAATTAATTACAAATTCAAGGAAATCAATTACAAAATCAAGGAACTGTAAGAATATTGAAAACCAATTGGGACATATCGCTACTGCGTTTAGTAACCAAATATTAGGAACTTTTCCTAGTAATGTGGAACAAAATCCTAAAGATCAAGGAAAATAACAAATCAAAGCGATACAATTATGAAGTGAAAAAGAATTGGAGACAAGAGTGCAAAAAAGAAACATAAACTGAAAAAGAGAAAGTGGATATCAAAAAAGAAAAGGATCATAAACACCCATATTTGGAGTATCTATTTACACCAATGAAAATTACTGTGGAAAAACCTCCACCACCGTTTCCTCAAAGATTGAAGCACAATAAAGAGAATAAACAATTTTCAAAATTTTTAGAAATTATTAAGAAGTTAACGGTGAATATTCCCTTCGTAGAAGCTTAAAAAAATAAATAATTCTCCAAGTTTTTAGAAATTCTTAAGAAGTTAACGGTAAATATTCCCTTCGTAGAAGCTTAATTTTCCAAATTCTAGAAATTCTTAAGAAGTTGACGGAGCATATTCCCTTCGTAGAAGATTTAGACTAGATGCCCAATTATGTGAAATTTATGAAAGATATTCTGAACAAGAAAATGAAGTTCACGGATAACGAAACTGTTGCACTTAGTGAAGAGTGTAGTGCAATTATTCAGAAAAAGCTTTTTGAAAAATTAAAAGATACTGGTAGTTTCACTATACCATGTGCTATTGGTGAAAAATTTTATGGAAGAGCTTTATGTGATTTGGGAGCCAATATTAATCTTATGCCTCTATCAATTTTCAAAAGATTAGGATTAGGAGAAGTCTCACCTACTTCTGTAACTCTATAGTTTGCGGATCATTCAGTTATATATCCTAAGGGAGTTATAGAAGATGTGTTAGTAAAAGTTGATAAATTTATTTTTCATGTGGATTTCATTATTTTAGATATGGAGGAAGATAAAGAAATACCTATTATTTTAGGGAGACCATTTTTGTGGATTTCATTGTTCTAGATATGGAGGAAGATAAAGAAATACCTATCATTTTAGGGAGACCATTTTTAGCTACTGGAAAAAGCATTTTAGATATAGAGGAAGATAAAAAAATACCTATCATTTTAGGGAGACCATTTTTAGCTACTGGAAAAGCTATGGAGAAAGATAAAGAAATACCTATAATTTTAGGGAGACCTTTTTTAGCTACTGGAAAAGCTATGATAAAGATAAAGAAATACCTATCATTTTAGGGAGACCAATGATCAAAAAGGAGAAAGAACTATGAGAGTTAATGATTAAGAAGTGACTTTTAACATTGCGAGATATATGAAATACCTTGCTATTGAAAGAGATAATGAATGTTTTTGCATGGAAATTAGTGAACATCAGAAAATTTTAAAGAATATTTTGAAGAGAAAAAAGGATTTGAAGAGAGTGACGAAATTATTCTGGACAAATTAGAAAATGAAGAATTATATTATGTTCAGGAAAGATTTGAGATGATGGATTTACACGAAATGCCGGTAAGAATCTATTTCCATCAATTATAAAACCACCTGAACTTGAGATGAAAGTATTGCTTAGTCACTTGAAGTATGTGTTTTTAAGAGACTCATCTACATTACCTGTTATTATATCTTCAGAATTAAATGATTTGCAAGAGCAAAGACTTTTGGAGACTCGTCTACATTACCTGTTATTATATCTTCAGAATTAAATGATTTGCAAGAGCAAAGACTGTTAGATTTATTGAAAAGATATAAGAAAGCTTTTGGTTGGACCTTCGCAGATATTAAGGGAATCAGCCCTTCAATCTGTATGCACAAAATTATATTAAGTGAACAATATAAACCAAGAGTTGATCCACAAAGGAGATTAAATTCGGTGATAAAAGAAGTCGTTAAGAAGGAAATTTTGTAATGGTTAGACACTGGAATTATATATCCTATTTTAGATTGTGCGTGGGTAAGTCCAATTCATTGTGTTCCTAAGAAAGAAGGAGTGACTGTTGAGAAAAGAGAAAATAGTGAATTAATACCTATTAGACAAGTTACTGGGTGGTGTATTTGCATTGATTATAGAAAACTAAACACTGCCACCAGGAAAAATCACTTCCCTTTACCCTTTTTAGATCAATTAGTAGATAGACTTGTTGGGCACAAATATATAGCGGTTGCCATCAAATTCCTATTACTCCTGAGGATCAAGAAAAGACAACATTTACTAGTCCTTTTGGAACTTTTGCTTTTCGAAGAATGCCTTTCGAATTATGTAATGCACCTGCAACATTTCAGAGATGTATGATGTCCATATTTAGTAAGTTAATTGATGATGGATTGGAAGTATTTATGGATGATTTCTCTGTATTTGGAACATCATTTTATGCATGCTTAAATTATCTTGAGAAAGCTTTAGAGTTATGTGAAAGAATTAATTTAGTTCTGAATTGGGAGAAATGTCAATTTATGGTTGCATGAGGAATTGTGTTAGGACATAAAATTTTGGAAGATGGTATGGAAGCAGACCCTGCATAAATTCAAGTTATATCTAAACTAACACCTCCTACTAATGTACGAGAGGTTAGGAGTTTTCTTGGACATGTTGGTTTTTGCAGGCATTTTATTAAAGATTTTTCAAAAATTACCAAACTTCTAGGCCAACTTCTAGAAAAGAACAAGAAATTTGAATTTACTGAAAGGTGTTTAAATGTCTTTGAGCTATTAAAAGAAAAATTAATCACAGCCCCTATTATAGTTTCACCTAACTGGGAGAAACCATTTTTGATGTATGATGCTAGTGATTATGCTATTGGAGCTGTCCTTGGACAAAATATGAAAAGATTTTAATAGCTGTTTAAATGCCTTAAAGTTATTAAAGGAAAAATTAATCACAACCCCTATTATAGTTTCACCTAACTGGGAGAAACTATTTGAACTGATGGTGCGAGGCTAGTGAATAGGCTATTGGAGTGGTTCTTGGATAAATGTACGAAAAGATTTTTAAAGTGATATACTACGCTAGAGAAAAATTAATCACATGCCCTATTATAGTTTCACCTAACTGGGAGAAACCATTTGAACTGATGTGTGATGCTAGTGAAGAGAAAAATTAATCACGACCCCTATTATAGTTTCACCTAATTGGGAGAAACCATTTGAACTGATGTGTGATGCTAGTGATCTATGTTATTGGAGCTGTTCTTGGACAAAAGTATGAAAAGATTTTTAAAGTTATATAGTACGCTAGTAAAACTCGAGGTTGTACTTGGATAAAGGTATGAAAAAATTTTTAAAGTTATATACTATGCTAATAAAACTCTTAATGACGCACAAGTTAACTATAATGTTACTGAAAAAGAGTTACTAGCCATTATGTATGTTTTAGATAAATTCAAATCTTATTTAATTGGAGCTAAATGTGTTGTGCATACTGATCACTCTGCGATTAAATATCTGATGCAAAAGAAGGATGTCAAAACAAGGTTAATTAGATGGATACTTTTGATGCAAGAATTTGATCTTGTGGTTATTGATAGAAAGTGTTGATTAGATGGATACTTTTGATGCAAGAATTTGATCTTGTGGTTATTGATAGAAAGGGAACTGATTAGATTGATACTTTTGATGCAAGAATTTGATCTTGTGGTTATTAATAGAAAGGGAACTGATAATCAAACGTGATCATTTGTTGAGATTAGAAAATCATGAATTTTCTGACACTGATAATGAAATTACAGACAATTTCCCTGATGAACAACTTTATAATATTAATGAGTGGAAAATANCTTCGGATTATGTAATGCCCCTGCAACATTCCAAAGATGTATGATGTCTATATTTAGTAAGTTAATTGATGATGGATTGGAAGTATTTATGGATGATTCCTCTGTATTTGAAACATCATTTGAAGCATCCTTAAGTTATCTTGAAAAAGGTTTGGAGTTATGAGAAAGAACTAATTTAGTTCTAAATTGGGAGAAATGTCAATTTATGGTTGTAGGAGGAATTGTGCTAGGGCATAAAATTTCGGAAGATGGTATGGAAGCTGACCCTGCAAAAATCCAAGTTATATCTAAACTAACACCTCCTAGTTTGGAAGATGGTATGGAAGCAGACCCTACGAAAATTCAAGTCATATCTAAACTAACACCTCAATGATATGGAAGCATACCCTGCAAAAATTCAAGTTATATCTAAATTAGTACCTCCTACTAATGTAACGAAAATGGTATGGAAGAATACCCTGCAAAAATTCAAGTTATATCTAAATTAACACCTCTTAGGTATGGAAGTAGACTAAATAGAACACTAAATAGGACGTAATGGAGAAAAAAGATTTATGTAGCCGACCCCACGTAGTGGGATTAAGGCTT
Organism: Phalaenopsis hybrid cultivar; assembly: GCA_002079205.1. NCBI lineage: Eukaryota > Viridiplantae > Streptophyta > Magnoliopsida > Asparagales > Orchidaceae > Phalaenopsis > Phalaenopsis hybrid cultivar. The sequence continues at coordinate 79,909 of JXCR01141232.1, forward strand.
TGTTGTTGTCGTGTTGTATGGAAGCAGACCCTGCAAAAATTCAAGTTATATCTAAATTAACACCTCCTATTATTGTAAGAGAGGTTAGGAGTTTTCTTAGACCTGTTGGTTTTTACAGGAATTTTATTAAAGATTTTTCAAAAATGACTAAACTTCTATGCTAACTTTTAGAAAAGGACAAGAAATTTGAATTTAATGAACACTGTTTAAATGCCTGAGTTATTAAAAGAAAAACTCATCATAGCCCCTATTATAGTTTCACCTAACTGGGAGAACCCATTTGAATTGATGTGTAATGCTACTGATTATGCTACTGGAGTTGTTCTTGGATAAAGGTATGAAAAGATTTTTAAAGTTATATACTACGCTAATAAAACTTTTAATGATGCTCAAATTAATTATAGTGTTACGGAAAAAGAGTTATTGGTCATTGTGTATGCTTTAGACAAATTTAGATCTTATTTAATTGGGACTAAATGTGTTGTGCTACCGATCACTCTGCTATTAAATATCTGATGCAAAAAAAGGATGCCAAACTAAGGCTGATTAGATTGATACTTTTGATGCAAGAATTTGATCTTGTGGTTATTGATAGAAAGGGAACTGATAAGATGGATACTATTGATGCAAGAATTTGATCTTGTGGTTATTGATAGAAAGGGAACTGATAATTTGATCATTTGTCGAGATTAGAAAATCATGAATTATCTGACACCGACAATAAAATTACAGACACAAGGTTGATTAGATGGATTCTTTTGATGCAAGAATTTGATCTTGTGGTTATTGATAGAAAGGGAACTGATAATCAAATTGCTATTGATGCAAGAATTTGATTTTGTGGTTATTGATAGAAAGGGAACTGATAATCAAATTGCTGATTATAAGATTAGAAAATCTTGAATCATCTAACACCAACAATGAAATTACAGACAGTTTCCCTGATGAACAACTTTATAATATTAATGAGTGGAAAATACCATAGTATGCTGATATTGGACATTTTGGGATTGATAAAACTGCTTAGAAAATTTTACAAACTAGATTATATTGGCCTACTCTCTTTAGAGATGTTTACAGACACATAAAAACTTGTGATCGATGCCAATGAGTAGGTAATATATCTAGAAGAAATGAAATGCCTCTGAATTTTATATTAGAAGTTGAGATCTTTGATGTTTGAGGATTAGATTTCATGGGACCATTTATTCCTTCATTTGAACTTATATATATTAATTGCAGTAGACTACGTGTCTAAGTGGATTGAAGCACAAGCTTTACCATAAGTTGAGATCTTTAACGTTTGGGGATTAGATTTTATGGGACCATTTATTCCTTCATTTGAGCTTATACATGTTAATTGCATTAGACTACATTTCAAAGTGGATTAAAGCACAAGCTTTACCTCGTTGTGACGTTAAAAGTGTTTCAAGATTTTTAATGAAAAATATTTTCACTGGATNCCACCCATGCTGGCATTGCAACAAAAAAGAAAATTTATTCATGTTGCGAAAGCATATTTTTGGGATGAACCTAATTTATATAAAAAATGTAAGGATTTTATTATGAGAAGATGTGTACCTTATGAAGAAACTGAACTAATCATTCAAAAATGTCATGATTTAGAATTTTTAGGACATTTTGAAACTGATAAAACTGCTTATAAAATTTTACAAGCTGGATTCTATTGGCCTAAAGGACATTTTGGGATTGATAAAGCTGCTTATAAAATTTTACAAGCTGGATTTTATTGGCCTACTAGACATTTTGGGATTGATAAAACTGCTTATAAAATTTTACAAGCTGGATTTTGTTGGCCTACCATCATATTTTGGGATTGATAAAACTGCTTATAAAATTTTACAAGCTAGATTTTATCGGCCTACTATCTTTAGAGATGTGGGATTGATAAAACTGCTTATAAAATTTTAAAAGCTGGATTTTATTGGCCTACTATATTTAGAGATGTTTATAGATATATAAAGACTTGTGATAAATTTGGAGGACATTTTGGGATTGATAAAACTACTTATAAAATTTTACAAGCTGGATTCTATTTGGAGACATTTTGGGATTGATAAAACTGCTTATAAAATTTTACAAGCTGGATTTTGTTGGCCTACCATCATATTTTGGGATTGATAAAACTGCTTATAAAATTTTACAAGCTAGATTTTATCGGCCTACTATCTTTAGAGATGTGGGATTGATAAAACTGCTTATAAAATTTTAAAAGCTGGATTTTATTGGCCTACTATATTTAGAGATGTTTATAGATATATAAAGACTTGTGATCGATTATATTGGCCTACTCTCTTTAGAGATGTTTACAGATACATAAAAACTTGTGATCTATGCCAATAAGTAGGCAATATTTCTAGAAGAAATGAAATGCCTTTGAATTTCATGTTAGAAGTTGAGATCTTTGATGTTTGGGGATTAGATTTCATGGGACCATTTATTCCTTCATCTGGGAACTTATACATATTAATTGCAGTAGACTACATTTCAAAGTGGATTGAAGCACAAGTTTTACATCATTGTGACACTAAAATTGTTTCAAGTTTTTTAATGAAAAATATTTTCACTAGATACAAAATGCCGAGAATGATTATCGCTGACGGAGGATCCCATTTTNGGATATGGAATGCCAAGAATGATTATCACTGACAGAGGATCCCATTTTAGGAATAAATACATTTAGAGATTGGTAGAAAAGTTTAATATTATTCATTGAATCTCTACTTCCTATCACCCTCAAACCAGTGGGTTAGCTAAAGTTTCTAATAGAGAGATTAAACAAATACTCGCATTATGGGCTTACAGTACTGCTTATAAAACTCCTATTAGAATGACTCCTTACAGGCTGATTTTTGGAAAACATTATGGGCTTACAGGACTGCTTATAAGACTCCTATTGGAATGACTCCTTACAGACTAATTAATTGAGAAGACTGTAAACCCTAGTAGAGTAGATTGGTCTACTAGACTGGATACTGCATTATGGACTGGAAAAGACTGTGAACCCTAGTAGAATAGATTGGTCCACTAGATTGGATACAACATTATGGGCGCAGGACTGATTATAAAACTCCTATTGGAATGACTCCTTACAGACTGATTTTTGGAAAGACTTTGGCTGCTTATAAAACTCCTATTGGAATGACTCCTTACAGACTAATTTTTGGAAAGACTTGTCTGAAAAAACTGTAAACCCTAATATAGTAGATTGGTCCACTATACTGGATACCGCATTATGGGCTTACAAGACTGCTTATAAAACTCCTATTGAAATGTGTCCTTACAGGCTGATTTTTTGAAAGACTTGTCACTTACCAGTAGAATTGGAGCACAAATCATATTGGGCGATTAAAGAATTCAAATATAATTTGAAAGATGCTGGTGAGAAGAGATTGTTACAATTGAATCAATTGGAAGAATTATGAAATGAATCTTATGATAACAACAGAATTTATAAGGAGAAACTAAAGTTATGGCATGATCAGAAGATTAGCTAGAAGAACTTTGAACCATAACAAGAAGTTTTGCATTACAATACAAGGCTGAAGTTATTCCCTGAGAAATTGAAGTCTCATTAGTTAGGACACTTTACTGTGACTCAAGTTTATACTTACAAAGCTATTGAAATTTAAGATCAAAAGACTAGGAATAGATTTAAAGTAAATGGACACAGATTAAAATCATATTTTGAGGGTAAAAGACCAAATTTAAAGAGGTTTTATAATCAGTCAACTGAAATAATATCTGAATAGGTTGGGCTGACGACGTTAAACCAAGCACTTTATGGGAGGAAACCCTAATCAACCTGAATAACACCTGAATAGGTCGGGCTGACGACGTTAAACCAAGTGCTTTATGGGGTCAACCTAAATAATACCTGAATAGGTCGGGCTGACGACGTTAAACCAAGCGCTTTATGGGAGGCAACCCATAGTTATATTTATTTTTATTACGATTATAGTAGTTTTATTTGAAATTATCATTAGTTTGTGGTAGTATTGAACTCTTCTACTCTTATTTACCTCTAAATCATCATAAAAATTGGATTCATAGAAACAAAATTGGAATGCATTCAAACCAGAGCGAAACTGTGTAATTTTTGCCTTGGGCGCCGACGGCGCCATCGACGCCACTGATGGTGGGTTTTTCTCGAGACTCCTGGAAATTAAATTCTAAAGGCTCACTGACGGCGCCCTCAACGTCGACGACGGCGAGACCGGCAGGATGACGGTTTTCGGAGTTTGAAATGACGGCTTTTGGCGATTTTAGGCAAGAGTTACTCCCGATAAACTTCCAAATTTGATTCCTAAGTTTGTATTTCTCCAAAAATGAATTGAAACTCCACCAAATTCATCCCTATGGCATCCAATTCCCATAAAAACCATAGATTGTGACTGTTCAACTGGAAAAATATCATTAGTGTTGAGGCGCAGCGAATCTTCAACAAAGTGCTCACAAAGAAGAGATTAATTAAAAAAAGAGGATTCGTGAATCGAGGATTGAATAATCCATCAGCGACAATTGAAGATATGATTGTGCGATGAAGATTGGAAGTGTTGTGCTACACTACAGCCGTCGTAGTTGTTCTTGTGGTGAATGAATTTTACGCTAATTTGCATGGAATCAACCAAGGAGTTGCTATGTGCGGGTAGATGGATAAATTTTACTCCTGCACAGATTAATGAGTTATATATGATCAAGAATGTTCCTGTCTGTCATTATTCCAACTTCGTCCCGATAAGAAAACTGATGAATGAGATCTACCAATATTTAACGGACGAAACAGAAGACTAGTAAATGAGAGAAAATGGACCCTGTTTCTAAACACTGGCACTTCTTCATTTCTGCAGAACTATTACCGACGATGAAGATCGGTAAAGTTACTAAGAAAAGTGTTATTCTAAGTTACTACATCCAAATGGGACTGTCGATCGATATTGGATCTATAATAGTGAAGTCTGTTTTGGGCCTGATCGTTCATGGATCAACTTATGGGCTTGGACATCCTTCAACAATTTTCTTACCTCTGATTCAGTTGCAAGTATCTTATGAGAATTGGGAAAAGGTACTTCTACCTTGAAAGATTTTGGACCCAACTGAGAGATTCCCATCTAATGAAGATGAAAATGATATGACTATTATTGTGAATCAATCGTCTCAACATGAAAAAAATTTTAAAGTTATATACTACGCTAGTAAAACTCTTAATGATGCTCAAATTAACTATATTGTTACTGAAAAAGAGTTACTAGCTATTGTGTATGCTTTTGACAAATTTAGATCTTATTTAATTGGGACTAATTGTGTTGTGCACAATGATCACTCTGCTATTAAATATCTTATGCAAAAGAAGGATGTCAAACCAAGGTTAATTAGATGGATACTTTTGATGTAAGAATTTGATTGATGCGAAAGAAGGATGCTAAACCAAGGTTGATTAGATGGATACTATTGATGCAAGAATTTGATCTTGGTTATTGATAGAAAGGGAACTGATAATCAAATTACCAATCATTTGTCGAAATTAGAATATCATGAATTATCTGACACCGACAATGAACGTAAAGACAGTTTCCCTGATGAACAACTTTATAATATTAATGAGTGAAAAATACCATGATATGTTGATATTGTTAATTATATTGTAAGTGATATTTTGTCACCTATGCTAACATTGCAACAGCAAAGAAAATTCATTCATGATGCGAAAGCATATTTTTGGGATGAACCTAAATTATATAAACAATGCAAGGATCTTATTATGAGAAGATGTGTACCTTATGAAGAAACTGAACTAATCATTTAAAAATGTCATGATTTTGAATTTGGAGGACATTTTGGGATTGATAAAACTGCTTATAAAATTTTATAAGCTAGATTCTATTGGCCTACTCTCTTTAGAGATGTTTACAGATACATAAAGACTTGTGATCGATGCAAGCGAGTGGGCAATATATTTAGAAGAAATGAAATGCCTCTGAATTTCATGTTAGAAGTTGAGATCTTTGATGTTTGGGGATTGAAATGAAATGCCTCTGAATTTCATGTTAGAAGTTGAGATCTTTGATGTTTAGGGATTAGATCTTATGGGACCATTTACTTCATCCGGGAACTCATTTATATTAATTGTGGTAGATTACGTTTCAAAGTGGATTGAAGCACAAGATTTACCTCATTGTGACGCTAAAAGTGTTTCAAGATTTTTAATGAAAACTATTTTCACCAGATACGGAATGCCGAGAGTGATTATCACTGATGGAGGATCCCACTTTAGGAATAAATACATTCAGAGATTGGTAAAAAAAGTTTAATATTATTATAGAATCTCTACTTCCTATCACCCTCAAACTAGAGGGTTAGTTGAAGTTTCTAATAGAGAGATTAAACAAATACTTGAGAAGACTGTAAACCCTAGTAGTGGGTTAACTGAAGTTTCTAATAGAGAGATTAAACAAATACTTGAAAAGACTGTAAACCCTAGTAGAGTATATTGATTCACTAAACTCGATACTGCATTATGAGCTTACAGGACTGCTTCTAAAACTCATATTGGAATGACTCCTTATAGACTGATTTTTGGAAAGACTTGTCACTTACTAGTAGAATTGGAGCATAAAGCATATTGGGCGATTAAGGAATTCAATTATAATTTGAAAGATGCTGGTGAGAAGAGATTATTACAAATGAATGAATTGGAAGAATTAAGAAATGAATCTTATGATAGCAACAGAATTTATAAGGAGAAACTAAAGTTATGGCATGATCAAAAAATTAAGCAGAAGAATTTTGAACAAGGACAAGAAGTTTTGCTTTACAATACAAGGGTGAAGTTATTCCCTTGGAAATTGAAGTCTCGTTGGTTAAGACCCTTTACTGTGACTCATGTTTATACTTACGGAGCTATTAAAATTGAAGATCAAAAGACTAGGAATAGATTTAAAGTAAATGGACACAGATTAAAGCCGTATTATGAGGGTTAAATTAAAGAGGTTTTATAATCAGTCAACTGAAATAATATCTGAATAGGTTGGGCTGACGACGTTAAACCAAGCACTTTATGGGAGGAAACCCGTCAGTCAACCTGAGTAATACTTGAATAGGACGGGCTGACGACATTAAACCAAGCGCTTTATGGGAGGCAACCCATAGTTATCTTTATTTTAATTGTGATTATAGTGTTTTTATTTGAAATTATCGTTAGTTTGTGGTAGTATTGAACTCTACTACTCATATTTACCCTTGAAATATCTTAAAATTGGGATCTGAGAAAAATAGAATGCATTCAGACCAGAGCAAAACTGTGAAATTTTTGCCTTGGACGCCTACGACAGGCTCGACGCCACCGACGACAGGTTTTCCCGAGAGTCCAGGCAATTAATTTTAAAGGCTCGCCGACGGCGCCATCGATGCCGCTGACGGTGAGAAATGCGGAATGACAGCTTTTGGAGTTTGAAATGACAGTTTTTAGCAGTTTTAGGCAGGAGTTACTCCCTATAAACTTCCAAATTAAGTTCTTAAGTTCGTATTGCCCCAAAAATGAATTGAAACTCTACCAAATTCATCCCTATGGCGTCCAGTTCCACTGAAAACCTTAAATTTTGAGTGTTTAACCGGAGAAAGTTCATTAATTCCGAGGCGCAGTGAATCTTCAACAAAGTGCTGACAAAGAAGAGATTAATCAAAGAAAGAGGATTTGTGAGTCGAGGATTAAAAAATCCTTCGACAACAATTGAAGAGATGATTGTGCGACGATAATGAGAAGTGTTTTGCTACACTACAGACGCTGTAGTCGTTCTATGTGTGAGGTAGACGGATAATTTTTACTCCTACGTGGATTAATGAGTTATATATGATCGAGAATGTTCCAACTTCGTCCCGAAAAAAAACCAAATGAATGAGACCTACCAATATTTGACGGACGAGACTGAAGACTGGAAAATGGGAGAAAACAGGTATGTTAGTTTTTCTACGACACTTCTAAACCCCGTTTCTAAACTTTGGCACTTCTTCATTTCTGCAAAACTATTGTCGATGATGAGGATCGGTAAAGTTACTAAGGAAAGTGTTATTCTGAATTATTGCATCCAAATGGGACTATCGATTGATATTGGATTGATAATTGTGAAGTCTGTTTTGAGCCTGATCGTTCATGGATCAACTTATGGTCTTGGACATCTTTCAACAATTTTCTTACTTTGCAGTGAGTTCCAAGTATCTTATGAGAAGTGGGAAAAAGTACTTCTACCTTGGAAGCCTTTGGACCCAACCGAGAAGTTCCCAGCCAATGAAGATGAGAATGATATGACTATTATTGTGGATCAATCATCTCAGAATTCACTTCTTATTCAGCCTTTAGTTCCAGAAAAGACACTAGTGATCCTGCGCAGAATCAAGAAACTAGAGAAAGAGGAGTAAAATGTTATGAATACAATTAATAATATCTCTAATTTTTTTTATCATCTAAACTGGAGGATGAAAGAGCATTTTGATCAATCTAGACATATCGAAGGAAGTTTGATTTAATAGATAAGGAAGATGGGATTGATAGAAGAGGACTCTACTAAAGAATTCTCATACCGACCCTTCTATAACCTCTTTGTTCATGTTCAATCAATGGGTGATATCAGAGGAGAAACAAGCACAGAATCGGAAGAGTAGTAGATTTACTTTGCCACCTGTGTTTCTAAGCGTGTGATTTGATTTGTAGTTATGTGCTTAGGTCACTTTCTAAATTTACTTTTATATCTCAGTATAATTGAGATTGAGCATAGGATGTTTGTTTTCAGCATTTAGAGTGTTGTGGCTTGGATAGCAACGTTGAATTGATGTATTGAGGTTGAGAAAATACCAAACTTATGTGTGTCGTGTAACATGTACTATAACTCTTGAAATTTATATATAATTGTAAGGTTTTGTGTTGTTAATGTTTATTTGGGTTAGTACATCATTTAATCACTTAAAACTTATGTCTAGAATGATTGAATGGATGTCATCGAGGCTTGAAATTGATCAAAATCGCAAAAATATTGAAATTGAACAAATTTTGAAAATCTCGCTGACGGCTCCATCGACGCCACCGACGGCGGATTTTTCCCGAGACTTAGGCTATTTAATTTAATAGATCTCGCTGACGGCGCTGAAGACCCCGTCAACGGTGAGATCCCAAAATAAACACTTTTAACCACAATTTTGACAAGTCAATTGTCACTATTCATCATCCCCTTCCTCTTAAAAATAAAAATTTAGATCTAGGCTTGAAGATCTTGGATTCGGGGCAATTTCAAAGCATTTAGACACCGGATTTTATCATCTCTCGGTAATAGCTTCACTCCAACCTAAAAATAATTGATTTTCACCTTGAATTTCTTCCACATTAAGAAGTATCAAAAAAATTGAGAATGTGGATAAAATATTTGGAAGAAATTCATGAAATTTAGATTTAAACTCTTAGAGTCACTCTTGGAAGCCATTATTTGAGTATTTGAAGTGTATTTTGAAATTTTTTATAATTCTGATTAGATTTACATGGCTCCGTGACAAAAGAGGCGACTTGAGTTTGATGAGTCTCGCTTCATCAATACGAAGGCTTAGTCGAGATTTACTTCAGTATTTTAAGAGAAGAAATGTATACAATATCGTGTTTTTGAGAGTTAGGGAGGAGAAGTTGAACGAGTTTTTACCGAACGGAGGTGGGAAAACTTCTGTTATACCACCAATAAGGCTTCTGTGAATATTTTGAAAGAATTTTATGCCAATGCGTTCTATTCTGAGGACGGAATCGTTCGAGTAAGGGGTTTTTTTGTTGAGTTTAGTGCCGCCTGCATTAACTCATTTTATAAAGTCCCAGACTCCTATAACTGCAATTATGAAACCTTCAATACAATGGAAGGCCCACTGAACGATGTCATCAACTTTCTCCCTGATGGGAAAGCGACATGGAAGATAAAGCAAGGAGAAAGGCTAAATTTTTCTACTTCCATGTTGAATGTCACATCTAAAGCGTGGCATTATTTTATTTCCTCTACATTATTACCTACATATCACCATAATGAGGTAACAAGAGATAGAGCTATTTTGAATTTCTATATTCATAATAATCAAACTATAAATGTGAGGAGAATTATTTATAAGAATATATTGACCACGGCAAAGAGTGAATCAAGTGGAGGTTTGGGACATCCTGGCCTCATTTATGCACTTTGCCAACTTTCTGGAGTTGAAGCTGGAGATGATGAAGAATGGGTTTATCCTATGAAACAGATTAGTAAAGCTAATTTGAAGACATATGAATCCCATGAAAAATGGAGATTTGGGAGTAGGAGTCAAGAACCTTCTACTAGTAGAGATATCCCCTCTAATAGTTATGACCTTCCTTCCTCCAGCTCCCCTACCCTGAATGATTTAATGAATGAGTTAACCTTGCAGCGAAAGAGTATAGAGCAAATATATGAAAGAATGTGGGGATTATAACGTAGACATGATTATGATAGTGAGTACCTACAGAGGTATTCTGACTTTGAGATAGCTTACTAAGAAGCTCAGGCCCGACACTACAGAGGTGAGTCTGATGTTACTTTTCCTGAATGCCCCCGTTATACTCAATATCAGCTCAATCTACTTGTTGATCAGGGAGACGAGGATAGAGTATGCGACTTTGATATATGATAGTAATTGATTTACTTTTATTTTTGTAATTTTGTAATAGAGATAGATGTTTGTGTGTTTGTATTTTCATTTTTATTTTTATGTTGCAATTAGATAATTTTTAATTACTGTTATAAATGTTTAGTGTGGTGGTTGAAATTTGCATGTGAAGTTATAATAGATGTTGATTAGTACTTCGTAAAATTGTAATGTGATGTGATTTTTATTTGCATTTTAATATATTTGTAATTGTTTTTTGTTTTTGTGTTTGTATAATGTTTAGTTTTATACTTATTTCAAAATTTCATTACCCAGCAAATTTTAATTGTTTTTTGTTTAGTATTGTGGATGTGTTAGCGAAATTTTGTGTTTGTATAATGTTTAGTTTTATACTTATTTGAAAATTTCATCACCCAGCAAATTCTTTAATGATTTATATGTATAGAAAGCTACTAATTTTACATACCAGTTGAAGTTAAAATTTTGAGAAGGAACTGCAAAATTTTCAGAATGATGAAAATGTCTAAAGTATTGACGTATGATTTATATTTAGAATTTTCTTTCCACATGTATCATTCCATCTTGAAAAATTTAAGTTTGGGGGAGGGAAGAAAAAGTTTAACTATTAGATGTTCTCAATTTTAATATTTTCAAAAATTATTAATATAATTTTTTGTAGTGAATTTAATTCAGATAACTATATTTTGTAGATATTTAAATATTATGGTAGATTTAAAGGAATATTTTTGTAATGAAAATTAATTTTGTAGATTAAGATATTTAGTATAANTGTTGCAGGAATGATGAATTAGGATCATTGAAGCAAAAAGATGCAAAAAGAAGCAAATTTGGAGCGAAAAAGTTGAACTAGGCCGCCGACGGCGAGTTTTTCCTGAGGCTATACGACCAAATTCTCCAGAAGTCCGTCGACGACGCCCTCGAGGTCATCAACGGTGAGATCGACGGTTTTGCCTACTCAAGCTTTGGATAAGGCCAAATTTTGAAGGGATGCTTAGGCAACTCTTAGGAAAGCTCATCCACAACTTTAAAAGAAGATTTTGGACAAATATTGAAGAGAGTCTAGAGGCCCTGGAGGTTAGAGGGGTTCCATTAGTGTATAGAATTTCCAATAGAGTGTAACAATTGTGAGGAATTCTTTGAGAGATTGTAAGAGTGGAGGGTAAAGTGAGAGATTTCTTCCTCCTTGCTACTTCGAAGAGGAATTTTGTGTGTTGTAAAGAAAGCAGATTCAGAAGAACTTCGAGGAGTGTTCTTGGGAAGAAATTAGAGATAAGTTATTTACTTGTTGTAGTTTGTATGACTNTAGTTATCCTCACTTGAAAAAAAAAAGAAAGGATTGGCAACAATCCCTGAAAAGAAAAGAAAATATATGTATATATAGACTAACCGACATCATCCCCAAATAGGCTAACCCGAGAACTATCCACACTAAAACCTTAAGATCTCCCTCTAGACTTAATCAAATCTCATGGGGTTTGATCCTATGGACTCATCTAAGTGTGAAAAGCACATTCATATGGTAAACATGCCATTAAATTAATTCTAATTAAATGGAGAATCAAAATAGGCTCGAGAAGAGAGGAAGCTTAATACCTTTGCTCTGAGAAAGGAAGCTTCAATTAGAGGTGCTCGGCACATTTTTGGAGGTCCAAAGAGGCTAAGGATTGAGCCTCTAGTCGTGGTGAAAGGTCTAGACCTGAATTCGATCAAGGCCGAATTTGAGTTTTGGTCTTGAGCTATCTTAGAGGCTCTGTATGAGAGGGATTTGATAAGACCTTATCTTAGTTCAGTATGGTGATGGTGTGGGTGAGTTTAATTTGGATTTGGTGCACTGTGGAGGTATGGTAGAGAATTTCCTATCTTCGAAAAATATTTAAGCTAAAAAATTGAACTCTGATAAGGGGAATTAGGGCAATGGAGTGGTTGGTTGCGATGTGGAGGTCTCAAGGAAGCTCAGGGAGTAATTTCAGAGGGTATCCTTAAGAAATTTTCAGCACACCTTCCATGGCCAAGGAGGTGGAGGTTTTATAAAAATAGCTTAGGATGGCTCTATGGGCCAATTGATGGGTGGTAAATGATGCTTATGTGGAGGGCAGAGAAGCTCTATATTTAAAATGGGATAAGGTGGCCTCAAGGATTGAATTGGGTTCAAATTTTGGCTGGTTGACCAAAGAAAAATATGTTGAGATTTTCATACCTATTTTATACTAATATTGATTATATTGCACTTTAAAGAAGAATATTTTTTATGTTTTATTGCAGGTATATTGAATTATGGTCATTTGAGCAAAAAGATGCAAAAAGGAGCGAATTTGAAGCAAAAAGGACAAAAATATGAAGATTTGAACTAGGGAGTCCAGCGACACCGACGGCAGGTTTTTTCTGAGAGTCCAGAATCAAATATTCTAGAAGGCCACCGACGGCACCATCGAGGCCGCCGACGGCGAGAACGGCGNTAAACTTCCCAATCAGAACTTACATTTCTTTAACCATAGAGTTCTGTTCTCCATTGGAGCCATATTGGGTAGGCCAATGAAACTTGATATGTAAACCTTCAATCTATCAAGTCCATCTGTTTCCAGGATTTTAATTGAAAGGGATATCACATTGCCGCACATTGATGAAATTTTGCTAGGTACTGCACATGATTGTTATTGACAACCAATCATAATGGGACATTGCATGATGGTTATTGACAACCACACATTGATATCACATTACCACCCATACTACTGTACTCACTGTAGTATGTTTGGACATTCCATGGACCATTGTTATAGAATCCATCCTAATCTCAAACCTCAAGGGGTTGGAACAAAAACAACAAGGAAGAACCAAGGGTGAATTAAAGCATAGGTGCTGTTGAGATATGGGTCCAGCTGAAACATTTGAGGACTGGTGTGGTGGTCTGGGATCCCAGGGAAGATATTGTTGTGGAACAGACATAACTGATTCATGTTGAAACTTCTGTTCACTTAGGGGCACCAGTCTTGGCCTCCTTCAACAAAGTTAACAATTTTAGTCCCCAGAGTCCTCACATGAGCTGTCGAACTCCCCCCTGGGGTCCAATTCAGAAATTGTCCTTGTTCAAATGGGTGTTGCATTTGAAGTAGAAAGGCAAGAACTACTCTCCAATGTCTTAAGGAAGAGGAAGGAGCCAACCAACTATGAAAATGATATTAATTTCTTGAATAATCCTGATACTAACCATGGGGAACCACCGTTGGAGACCCTACTTTCCACCCAAATACTTGATGACAAGTGGATTAAAATATCTACTAGAAAGAAGAAAAGAGTTTCTTTGGAATTAAGAAATCTGTAGGTTGATACTCGTAAACCCCTGGAGGCCTTTGAAAGCCTTCCTAGAACAAGGGTAAGAGTGTCAAGCTTACATCATCAATCTTCTCTGTTCGAAAGTTAAGGGAATTGCTTATCCTGGTTCCCTTAACAAGCTCCTCCACTAAATTAGGATATAAAAGGTTTGGTGGTTTGCTTTGTTAGAACCTATGGTCACCATCAACTCCTATAAGACAAAAAAAACATCCATGGCTATTAGCTGGCTATCAATCTTAATCAGAAGATCTGAGTTTTATTCAAGAATGAAGTCAAGTGGACCATCTTAGTGAATATCCCTCAATTCATCCATTTTCATATCTGTATTGGTGATTGTGCATACTACTCCACCATTGTGTATGATAGGTGCACAACTTCTGCGTAGGAAGATCTCTGGAATAATTTTATCTCTATAAGTCATTCTGCTTCTCACTGTTGGTTACTTGGTGGAGATTTCAACTACAGTGCTTTTCTATCTGAAAAAAATGGGGACGACCCCCTGATATTATTAAACTCAATATGTTTAATGATTTTATCATGGAAGCCAAGGTGCATGATTTGGGGTTCCAGGGGAACAGATTCACTTGAAGAAGGGGTAAGCTATTAGAGAGTCTGGATAGATTCTTTGCTAATGACCACTGGCTGAACCAATTTCACTTGACCACTATTACTCATTTGAAAATGTCTGGTTCTGATCACAGACCACGATTGATCTCCATTTCTAATTCTACTCAAATCTTAAAATCTTTTTTCAGTTTCCAAAATTCTTGGACTTCCCATCCATTCTTCCTAAGTGTTGTGAAGGAAGTCTGGAAACCTCCTGATTCTTTGAATCCCTGTGAAGTCTTATGGAATCTTAAAAATGCACTATGTGCCCATTTGAAGAGATGGAATTGGACCCACTTTGGGGATGCCCACCTTTGGGTTATTAATGCTGAAAGAGGGGTCTTTAAAATTGAGAAAGAGGTTGAGGAGGGTTTGGGTTCTCAATCTACCCTTATCTCTGCTAATGAGGCTCTCCTTATTGTTGTTAATTTCCAGGAAGTTTTCCTTAAGCAAAAAGCTATCTTATCTAGATTTATGGAGCAAGATAGGAACACCAAGCATTATCATGCTTGTATAAAGTATAGAAGATCTTGCAATATGATTCTGAAAAATTCAAGATGCAGAGGGTCATTGGCTCCTTCAAGAGAAAAACATTGCTGAGAATGCTTTACAGCACTTTAATTCCTTATTGGCTCAACCTGACACTTCTAGGAATTCAAAAATAAACTTTAAACTTTTCTAGTTTGACCAAGAGTATACCCAAGGTTTACAACTCACACACATACCTCAGGAGGAAGAAATCTGGCAGGCTATAAATTATGTGGACTGTAATAGCGCTGCAGATCTGACGGATTCACTTCAGCCTTTTACAAAACTGCCTGACATATTGTAAAGAAGGAGGTTATCCGGGATTTTCAGTACTTCTTTATGAGTTATGACCCTCCTACTTACTTCTCTATTGCAACTGTAATCCTTATCCCCAAAACTAATATCAAGACTAAATGGGAGCACTTTAGACCCATCAGCCTCACTAATGTCATATCTAAAGTCATAAGCAAAATCATTGTGAATACATTACAACCTCATCTACCTTATCTCATTAGCCCAAATCAATCTGCATTTGCCAAAGAGAGGTTCATTTCTGATAATTTTCTCTTAGCTCAGGAGCTTTTGTAGGATTTGGACAAACCCTATGAGGGTGGTAATGTTATTTATAAGCTTGATTTGTGGAAGGCTTATGATACTATCAGCTGGCAGTTTATACTGGATGTGTTGCAGACACGGGGTTTCTCTTCTCACTGTTTATCTCTAATCAGAAGATGGATATCCAATAATGATAACTTTATCTTGATCAATGGTCAAGCTTATAGTCTCTTCAATGCCCTTAGAGGAATTAAACAGGGAGATCCTTTATCCCCCTCTATTTTCATTTTAGCATTTGATTATTTATCCAAGCTCCTAAATCTGACCATTAACAACTCCCCTTCCCTATGCCTTAAACACAGGTCTAATATTAATGTTTGTCATCTAGCATATGCTGATGATATTATAGTTTTCTCTAGAGCCACTAAACCAGCTACCAAGGCTCTTCAATCTTGCCTACAACACATTCAATATACTTCTGCAATGCAGCTCAACCATAACAAATGTCAAATCCTTTTCAGCAAATTTGTGCAAGCTCTTATTAGGAAATGGATAGTTGACTTAACAACGTTCACTTCTTGCATAGTGCCTCTTAAATACTTAGGGGTTTCTCTCACCAAATAAAAGAATTAAGCAAACTAAATATAAACCCATTCTTTACATGGTTAATCAACAACTGTCCTACTGGACAAATTCCTTTTTTATTAAATTGGGGTCAGATCACACTCCTCAAGAGCATACTTACCAACTTCCCATCTTACCTTATGCATACCACCACTATGGTCAAGTATACCCTAAGACTCTTGGAAAGAAGCTTCAATAGATTTCTCTGGGTTAGGCAAAGGAAGTAGATGCATTGGACTAGCTGACAGAAAACTTGCAAACCTATTAATGCAAGAGGAATGGGATTTAGAGGGCCGCAACACATGAGCACTGTTAACTTTTGTAAATTATAGATCAGATTCATGCAATAGGATTACGCTTTCCTGCTGGGTAAATACTGCAAAGGCTGTCACCCCTCCCTTGTCAATAGGAAACTTGGTGACTCCAAAATTTGGGTCAATATGTTAAATGTTAGGGAGAAAGCCAAGGATTTATCCTTCTGGGAATTGAGGGAGGGAAAAATCAACTTCTAGCTTGATAATTGGGCCAAGGATGGAAAGTTTTTTTTGGCAGCTCCTCCACAATCCAATCTCCCGCTCCAGGTAGCTTACTGTTGGGAGGATGACACTTGGAGTTTCAATATCCTTTCAAACCTTCTATCCTTGGACAAAGTGCAATCTATTAGTCACATAACTTTTGAAAAAGAGAAGAAAGATCTTCTGAATGTGCTACTACTAGTCTTTCCTCTTCCTTTTATCAACACATCTTTGAGTTGCCTTGTCATAAATGGAGCAAACCTATATGGAACAAGTTCTTAAGACCTTACATGTTCTTTTTCTGTTGGAGAATGTTTATGAAGCTTCTACCCACTGATGATATACTCAAACTTAAAGGCTTTAGGGGACCTTTATATTGCTTGTTTTGTAAATCAGAAGAGGAATCCCTGGAACATGTGTTCTTTGACTGCCCCTTTTCCAGAAGTGTTTGGCAAAATGAGGTGAGTCACTTTTCCATTTCCACCCTTTTCCTCAGCTGGCAGAACTTCTGGACTTGCTGGTTTGAGTGGTAGGAGGTCAAGCTACATGTCATACCCGGTACAGTGGCTTGGTTTATCTGGATGGCTAGGAATAATGCAAAGTTTGATGAATTCCATTTGTCTCCTATGAAGGTTGCTAGCCACGGTCTTGCTTTCATCCATAGACTCATATTGCTAAAGAAATTCCCCAATATCTGCATTGATATTGCTCATCCAATCTACTCTAATCACTCTAAGGCCATCTCTGTACACTGGAAGAGACCTCCACCTCCTTGGGTCAAATTCAATATAGATGGAAGTTACTATGCCAACCATGCTGGTATTGGTGGGGTTCTTGGGGACAGCACAAGTCACAACTTACTATTTTTTCAATCCCTTATAACTGCTAGGGATGTTGTGGAAGCTTAAATCATTTCAATCTATTGGGGTTTCAAGCTCTCTCGTGATTCCTCTCACACATGTTCAAATTGAATTAGATTCCCAAGCTACTCTCAATTAACTTCTTAAAACTGAAATTACCCCTTGGCATGTTACTCACTGACTGCAGAGAATCTCCTCCTTGATCTGCCTTCTCTATGTCAATTTAGGGAAGGGAATAGGCCTGCCAATTGGTTTGCAAAAAATTACTAATGATGTGCTAATCAGCAAAGAGCCTCCCCCTATTCTTTCATTTTTTTTGGTAGGGGTTAACCTTAAAATCCCCTACATTAGATTAGTTTCTTCTAACACTTTTCATTAATGATATTTCTTGTTTGGTGACTGATTGGCACAAAAAGTTTTTTGCAAAAAAAAAAAAAAAACTANTAGTATTGATTTTCTAAATCTTAGTTTGTAGCCTCTAGTATTACTCCTTGTGGTATCGATATGCAGGACTCCATTAGAGCCCTGTATTACTTGAGTGATACGTATACTTACATTGATAAGTGTGACTTTGCAATTATTGAATATTTTACACACATTTTTATCAAATCTATAACTGTTGTCAAGTTTTTGATGTCGTTGTTGGGGACTTAAATCTTCTAGCAACAATATCAAATTCTTATATTTTTAAGCATATATAAAGTCGCTGTCAAGTTTTTGGCACCGTTGTCAGGGAATTACATCTTCTAGCACCAGTATCAAATTCTTGTATTTTTAAGCATATATAAAGTCGCTGTCATGTTTTTGGCGTCGTTCTCGGGGACTTAAATCTTCTAGCAACAGTATCAAATTCTTGTATTTTTAAGCATATATAAAGTCGTTGTCTGTGGTGGTTCACGGTTTTGGCTCCTCCAACGACTAGGTTGGCCGGCAAGGCTAGGGGAGATCACCAGAAGGTCAGGTGAGCCAAAGGAATCTGTCACAACAATTAATTTGAAGAGGTGTTTAGTTTTGCCAAAAATCCCTTAGGCTTAAGCAATTTTGGAAGTAAATCCCTAAATTAGAGGATGCTTTGGTTGATGGGTCATTTGGGTGGTTCCATGGGGTTTATCCTGGTCAATAAGGTTCAAAATTTGGCTGTGGTGGTTTTTGTTTGGCCAATTTGGCTAGATTAGGTCAACTTTTGGTAAAGGGGTCCATGTATGTCAATTTGGCTAAAGCTTGGTTTTGGGTAAGGCTAGCCATTACGTTGAGCCCAATTGATTGATCGAAGATTGTAATGAACATTTTTTTGTGAAGGATTGAAGTGATTTTGAGTTCAATTGGGGGTTCAATTTGAGGGATTTTGGAATTTTGGTCACTTTAGGTATGTTGGGCTAAACTTGGGCCTAGATTGGGCTAGGCTTGGGCTAAGTTTAAATTGATTGTTGAAAATGGTCAATACAAATGTCATGAAGAGTTTTCAACATAAATTGGGTGTCAATTTTGGGGCTAAGGCAATCAATTTAGTGGAATTTTGAGACATGGCCAATTTAGGGTGAAATTGGGGCTTTTTTTGACTTAGATCAAAATTAAATGAAATTGAGGCTTCACTAAGGCCAATTGAAGGTCAATTTTAATGTGTAGGATTGTTATGAAGAGTTTCCAACATAAATTATGGCAAATTGAGTAGGCTATAGGTTCAATTTGGTGAGATTAAGTCATATGACCAAAATTGGTTAGATCAAAATTCGGCTCAAGGAACGGACCAATTTAGCTTGGATTTGGTTTAGATTGGTCATATGGAAGGTGAATTTAAGTTTAGAATTGAAATTGCGGGAAATTGGGACCAAATTGATGGACATTTGAGGTGAATTTAGGGAAATTGCTCCTTTAAAGGCAATTTAGGAGTTTTGGTCAAAATAGTCAAATTGGTCAAATTTGGTCATGTGGTAGTTGAGAAAAATAAAATTGGGAACATTTAGAAGGTTTTGGAATTTTTGGGATTTTTTGGAATTTTTGAAATTTTGGGCTAAGGAGGGGCATTTTGGTAATTTGGTTTTTTTTGTGATTTTGAGTAATTTTGATGTTTTCAAATGGCTTGAAATGATTTTTTAATAAATTTGGGTATTTGGGCTAAATTTGGAAATTTTGGCCAAGGGTTTCAAGGGTACTTAGGTAATTTGGCGAAGTTTAGTGGAAAAAGGCCAAGTTGAGTATTTTTGGTAGAATTAGGGAGCTAACCATCATAAATGAGCTATGGACCAATGGAAACCACATTTGGGTCCTCTATGTACTAGTCTTAGCTAACCCTAGTAAGGGACCATCTACATGAGTCTCCCAAAGGATTAAGGGATCAAAGTCAAGAAATTTTAGGTTTGTATTGGTAAGTGATTGTGAGTGAAGTGAGTGCCTTAGATCTAGACCAACACCTAGGGTCAACCCTAAGGTCAAACAGTCTTATGGGAACTCTCCTTGGGCTCCCCCATAATGCAGCACCTACTAAGTGCTAGAGGTTAGAACCACTATGTGGAACGTCAAGTTGAGTAAAGAGAAGTTTAGAATTTCTAATGGTGAGGGTTCCTTTTCTAGTTTTCTAGGAATAGTCAACAGGAAAGTCCTATGGCTAGACCCTAGGCTACTAAAGAGGAAAAATTAGACCTCAACCAAAAGTGAGGTCAATAGTTCTCCAATAGGTGCATCCAAAAATTCTTCAAAATGAGTCCAAATTCATTGAATCTTCTAGAAACAGGCTCTGCAGTGACACTGGCGCCATTTTAGTACCGTCAGCGCCATAGGCCATCTATTTAATTCCTTTGTCTCTATCAAACGTCATCTTTCGTATCGAGTCTGGTGTCGTCGATGCTGACTCTTGTTCTGTATCCTTTCTATAGGTCTGTGCCATCCGACGTTCTTCTGGCATCGTCGGCGCTGAGTAATTTTCTAAATCTCTATTTTTGCTCCAAATTCCATCCTTTTTGCTTCCTTTTGCTTCAAGTCCCAAAAATCAACAACCTGCAAGAAAACAAAAAAAAATATCTTCCATTAAAGTGCAATATCACCAAAAATGGGTATAATATAGGTCTATAAATGCATATATTTTTTGTGTATCAAATTCTAAGTAGTTTTCTTTATCTTTTTCCTAGAAATGATAACTAATTAATTGTTGGATGGAAGTTGTGTGAAGTATTGATCTATAATGTTGGAATAAGTTGTGATGATTTAATCCTTGTACTTCAGTTACTTCTTGATTTGGCCAATTAAGATGTTAAAATTTATTGTTAGAACATGTAAGATCCGTGATAGTATTGTCTTATTCAACTGATGGTAGAACCACATGATATTGTATGGATGAGAATGTAATTCATATGGTTGAGTGCAAATAAATAGGGAAATAAACTTTGAAGGGTGTAGAGTTAGTGGACTTTAGAGTGACAAAATAAACCCCTAATTCGATTTATTATTTAAGGTCTTCATACTAGAAGTTAGCCCCCACGTAGAAGGAGAAGAGGGAACTCTAGAGTGAGAGCTAGTATCTTCCCTACCTAGCCCGTCTTCAAGACAATTCAAACTTTAGATTAGCCAATATTCTTTATAGCATCCTAGTAAGGGTAAAAAATAATATTGCTCCTCTTGGCCCAACAAAATTTAAATACTTTCACAATAGAATTCCTATATTTGTTACTGATTCATGATAAGGAAAAAGATATTTTATTTGTATTGATTTGATCTTTCAAAAATCTAATTAAATTTAGTTAGTTGTTTACTTTATTTTCAATCATCAAAAGTACCAAAAAGAATCAACTTTTATTCCTATCATAGTATCTATAGTTTGAGTAAGACTCTTTTTCAAAGTAGAGTTTGTTATCTAAATTCTTCTTAAGAGTTTGTAGTTCTCCCTATGGGATAAATATTTCAGGGCTTAATCAAAAAGTCCTATATTACTTGATAATAATATATATACTTGTGTACTATCCCAATATTTAAATATAAAAGAACAGCACACCAAGCTTTGACACCATTGCAAAGAAAGAAATATAAATAAAGATAATCAAGAATCTAACCGCACATACATCATAGTATTGTCGTACCAGATAAGGATCAAGTTTTTGGCTTCTGTTGTCAGGAAGCTTACATCTAGTTCTTAGCAGTGGAATCAGAAGCAAAAGTATTATAAAGAAAAGGGGTTTCGACTTCTGTTGTTAAGAAACTTGCATCTAGTTCTTAGCAGTGGAGTCAGAAGCAAAAGTATATAAAAGAAAAGGAGATGAATAAGCAACCAAGATGATAAAATATTGATGAAAGCTAATGAATGATCGATTTGATTGTAAACATATGAAATGATTGATTGATTTATTTTTAAAGATACGATATATGCTCATCATTTTATCTCTCTTTATTTTCTTAACTAGAATAATGTTATAAACCTTTGAAGGCTAAGGATGCTCTACCTAATCTGACTCTAAGAATAATTTTAGTTAGAAATCTACTCCATATCCTATTAAGAATCATAGCTTGCCTCATTGGGAGATCTTCATAATCAAATGTTGAAACGTCAACAAGTAAATCAACATCATCAAAGTACTTTGGGAAAATTTTTAATTAATAATGGAGTATTTTCTTTTAAAACTTACTTAAGAATCAACTATACGATTTATATGTTAGATCTAAGGTAGGATCATCAAAGCTTTCCTATTTTGTAATAATATCAAACTTATGAGTTATTTTCTAAATGATTTATTTAGACATTTTTCTTAACCCATTTCCCTTTTAGAAACAAAAAACTTGGGGCTAATTTCTATTAGATTATTTTTTATCCATCGGATAAAATAAGGGACCTATAAGGATGACCATGTGAACTCCTCACATCAAAATATGAAGCAATCAACATTTTTTTCTTTTCTTATGATAAAAAAAATAAGATACAACGTTATTACTTTTATTAAATTAAATAAAATATATGATGAATTCAAGTGTAGATGTAAAATTTAGAGATCATACAGAGAAATATAGATTTTGGTTAAAAAGTTTTGACACCTAATAAATTAATTGAATAAAAGAGTGTCAAATAGATAGTAATACAATAATATGTTATGTCACCCACAAACATTCCTTCGTCTCTCTCCATAATAATATCCATGATAAGATAATAAGTGAGCTCTTGTTGAACATGTATTGAAGTTTTCCTGTTATAGGAAGAAGCATCTTACAAGGACTTATTCCTTTTCTCTCTAAATATTTTTTTCCCTCTCTATTACATATTATAAATTAATAATAGTACAAAAAATTGATTAGATAAGAGGCCTAAATATATTCAAACACTTGAGATAATGAGGTGGAGCTCGTGGAGTCTTATTGTTAGGCCTTATAATAAGTAATTTGGGATTAAAAGACTTTAAAATTGTGTACCAATGATCTAAAAGTATTGATATATGACTTCAAGTAGTGCAATTAAAAAAAAAATTCAAAATAAGATTAACCAAGCAAGGGGAGAGCCCAAACATAACAACCAATTTTTATGTATAGGGTTTTTCTTTGGAGAATCTAGGATACATGAGGGCCAAAGAAAATATGAAACTATTAAGGAAAGATGTCATGATATGGTTTAAAAAGTTTAATAATTTTTTATTACTTTTAAATATACTTCTTGTTATTATAGCTAAACTAGGTCATGATGAAAGTTATTCTATCAAACAACTCATAGAAGGATATTTGGATTTAGTGAAGAAGTTTAGGGTTAGAAAAATTTATTGAAATAATGAAATCATTTGCAAGTTATAAAGAAATTTTTTAAAATATATATGGAGTTTTTTTATTAGTTTTTAAGAAGTTTATAAAGCA
This sequence comes from Phalaenopsis hybrid cultivar, assembly GCA_002079205.1. NCBI lineage: Eukaryota > Viridiplantae > Streptophyta > Magnoliopsida > Asparagales > Orchidaceae > Phalaenopsis > Phalaenopsis hybrid cultivar. Next base: position 103,436 of record JXCR01141232.1, read on the forward strand.
TTAATGAAAAAATGAATAAGATAGTGTTTGTTAGAGAGGGCCTTGGTCTATAGCCCTAACGTGAATATGCCTTACGTTTTTATTGGAGATTTTAGGAGAAAGGTGTATGAAGATGCAAGGTAAAATACATAAATGATTTTATAGAAATTATAAATGAATTCTTCTTAAAAAAAACAATCACTCACTATATTACAAAATCCTTCTGTATTATTGCCAAAGAGTAAGAATTTTCTATCTTTTGGACTAAAATACTAAACTTTTTTAATCATTAATCCTTTCTTAATTTTCATTGCAAATATCATGAACATACACTATGAAATCTATTGTAAATAAAGTAAGGAGATAAAAGGGATGAGGATGCATGGGTGAGTTATTGGTCCTAAGTGAGTTGCGTCATTGGTGGTGCAACTCACTTCTTTCTGAATTATGGATTTTGAGAGTGGTTATCATATATAACAAGGAGCCAAATATTTATTGTTATATATTAAATTGCTATCCTAATTCATTGATGAAGTGATTTTCTTGATTTATTTATTGATAACTAAATAAATCATATATCAATTCATCCTTGTTGATATATGATTATCCTAATATTTATTGATGAAGCATCACGAGGAGCCAAAAAACTAAATGGCACCATATATTCTTCTTTTGTTCAAGAGGAACTCAACATGAGCTCTTCACATAATCTCTCTTTTAAATGCCCTATGAGATGTGTTGACCAACCAACTTCACTTTGGTGAGTCATTATAAAAAGTTCTATCATAGGGCTTCCAAACTATAAATTGCTATTATGATAACAAGGAGGCCCACTTGTAAGGAATAAGATACATATTGAGTTGATAAAAAGATGGCAAGGATGTTAAAATTCTAGTTAACTAAAAAGAAGGCCTCTCTTACAGAAATAAATGAGTCAGTCAAAAAACATGTTGAGGACTTGTAAGTTTGCCTAGCTAAAGAGAAAGAATTCACCTAGCAACTCAAAGAATATAAGGCAAGTACATTCAATGGCGCAATGATTATATAATGTGCCCTTGCAAGCAAAAGAAAAACTTTGATGAATTAGCAACTTTCTTTGGATTCTCAATGTATATAGTGAAGAGCAATGCTAGTGAATTAACAACTTTCATGGATTTCTCAATGCAAAAAGAGATATTGTCCAAGTTGTATACTTATAATAATAAATACTAACATGAGAAGTTGGTGGCTTGCTAGGAACATCCAAAAAATGTCAAAATATTGCCTACTTGTACCAACCAATGATACAAGAGTTTACTACCAACGTTTGAGTCTTCTTTTCTTACATGTCCTTTTTAATTCTTCAAGCTATTGAATCAAATATTTTTCCAAGCTTTGGAGCCAAGTTTACATACCCGACGTCAATAAAAGATATATGCAATTATAAATTCATAACTTTTTAAGTGAAGGCCATTTTAAAATACATTAAATAGTGTTACCTACATAATAAAATAAGATAGGATAATTTCCTATTGAGTTTAGTACAAAATGATTGATATAACACCTCTGAATATTAGATGTAAATGAGATCAAACTAAGTGGAAATTTGATGATTATTCAAAATCATTCTATCCCTGTGCCTCTTGCCTATTTAAGTTTATGCTAGTTTGAGTTGTTTGGTTCTCAAATACTCAAATGATTAATACTCAAGTCTTACATGATCTTTATCACTTGTGCATTTTTTATGAATTTTGCCTTAGATAGGCCTCATCTATTGCTAGAACATAGTTCTTCATGTGGGTAATCAGCAAGACTCACTGAGTAAAATAAATTCATGCATCAATCAATGTAAATCTTGGCCACAAAGAAGAGTGCATATTCTAATGTTACAACTTTTTAAGGGTCATGAAAGATGCTAAGGCTTGAAAAGAAATTTTATTTTTTACTCGATATTTTTATGTTCTTTTAAAACATTTGTTGATCACACTTGAAAGAACGAGTTCTTGGAACATGTATTTGGCATTGATGTATATTCTTTAATTATTACTAAGAGGATTTTTTTTCAAACTACTAGGATTTGAATCACAATCCCCTTACATCAAGTATTCATTGAACCCATCAAAATGTTTTTTTTTTTTTTATTATTATTATTATTTGTTTTTAATAAGAAAACCTTTCATTGATTTTCAATTAAACGAGTTACAAACATGAATTAAAACAAAAAATGGGTGCAAGGTGATTGACCCTTTCTCAAATAGAGAAAAATTTTAAATTATTTTCTCGGAATTTAGAATAGTAAATGTTATACATAACGAGTGTGGAAGTTAACGTTCTAATTTGTGATGACTGACTTTATATAATTGAATCCAAATAGGCTTTCACTATTCTTGGGATAGTTTTGTAGAGCTCGCACCTTTGATCATCATCATGATTCCCTTCTCCATGCCTACAATTATTTGATGGTCACCTATTTACAAAACATTTCTCCATTAGGAACGGAATTTCTCATAATTTTTAATTTCAATTTTTTAAAGGAATATTGCATCCAAATCTAGCCGTGGTGATACCCACCTATTTACAAAATAAATGAAGAAAGAACAGATAACTTGGAGAGGAGGGAAAGAGACATTCAGGATTTATTTCTTCATGCTAAAAAATTTAGAGTAATATATCTTCTCTTTCAAATGTAACAATCTAAATTTGAATCAAATATTCTTGTAGAAGCGAAAGTCAATAAAATATAGTAAACCTATAAATTTTTGGCACATCAGCTGAGATTATATTCTAATTTAACAAAGAATACATGGCACATCTATCATAAACATAATACCTTTAAGTAAATGGATTACCTCTTTCGTGAATGCTTCAAAAATTTTGCCGACTGAAAAATGAAGTCTCTTCAAAATAGACAAGTTTCTTATGAGCCCCAGATGACCGCCTTAGGAGCAGAGTGACCTCTCCAAATTGAAAAAGTGGTGCCTCAGCGTAACTTCTATAATTTGAAGTGTGCTCTCATTGCTTGGACCAATTAAATTAGGTTAGTGCCGCCTAGGCTTAAGCCCTTTGAATCAGGCAAATAACTATCATTTACTCTAGTTCCAACAGAGTTTCTGTCTCCTCAAATTTACCTCTATTGATATATTTGAGCATACAATTAAGATGCTTATAAATAAATCAAATATTTATTTTTAGTTTTAAAATACTTTCCTAATGTAACACAAGAATTTAAGAAAATGTGAACTTTAAAATTTTTATGAATAAATTTAGCCACCAAAATACATAGCATGCAATTATTACATGGCTCTAAAATCTTAATTGTTTTTTTCAAAAAACACGACCATTAAGCTATGAGCAATTAGAGCATGTGCATTCTTACAATTACATTGAAAGATGAATGCTTATGCATATGCTACTATTTGAATTCCAATCTGCAGCATTTCCCGTTTCTTCTAGAAAGTGGCTGCAAATAAAAATTGAAACCAATTGCGCATTCTCAAATGTAGCTATTGTCCGTTTTCGTTATCGAAGGTCAGTTTTGAAAAAAAATGACCTGGACAACTGCTATAGATTTTATTAATTTAGTATGAAAAATATATTTCTCTAGAGTGTTTAAATAAATACTTAATCATTAAAAAAAATATACAAGTGAAACAGTAGCATTAACATAATCAGCCAAAGATTTAGGCAAACGAAGCAGCTTTGCTCAAATGTTTTTCCAATACAATAATGGCTTCCTTCAAGCCCAGCGGCCAGTTGCTCATCTCCTTTATGGCTATATTAACCTAAACGATAGAACGGACTGCGGAGAAAGTGCATAAAATTATTTGCAGTTCAAGCTATTTACTTACAAATATAAAGAAATCGGAGCTCACCTTCTCAACTGCCGACTTATAGCTGTCTTCCTCATCGTCCATGAACTGCAATGAATTCAAGACAACTTAAAAAAATATATATATTGCAATTAAAAGAACCAAATTCATGAATGCTAATTCATAATTACACGGTAAACAAACCGAATTAGATCAACTTTAAACTATTCTAATTTTGTTGGAAAATTGCACCTGCCCGGTAACTGTGTAAAGCCTATTGTACCATCCATTGGATGCTAAGCCAATGGCTGAGAATNGGGTTTCATAGGGTAAACCCATTCTTCATCTCCAGCTTCCACTCCAGAAAGT
>JXCR01141232.1:118458-152211 GCA_002079205.1 Phalaenopsis hybrid cultivar
AGAATTTAAGCAAGATTTCACTTAAATTGCAGATTTACTTGAAATAACATGTTGGCTTTCATTATGTGATTGATTTGTTGCTTCACTATTGTGAATTAGCTTGTAGTTCTCTAGACTCTCGGTTCATTTGTTTTTCTTTTGCTTATGGAATCGCTTATTTCCTACTGTAGTTAGGGTTGGTAGGATAGCAAATGCCAGTTATTTGGAATCCTCTATTGCATTTAAATTGGAACTCTACAGCCTAGTTTCACCTAAAGCATCACATAAGAATATGTTGGACGAAATAATAAATCTTCCAGGTTCAACTATATTTCAAATTAAAAATCTAGCAAAATAATTTCTTTAATAAGAAAATCAGCTACACTACTTAAAGTATATAGCATCTAATATTTACTATTATCACTTCCATAATAGGCATATTTATGCTCTCTTTTACTAAATCTCTAGTCCTCATTTTTATTTATCTCAAACTATATACCGGCAAAATGATGTTAAATTATAGTGTTATACAGCCTTCAAAGAAAAGTTCCGTCGTTGTCATCTTCAAGTGTGAATTCTCCGTCATTCTTTCTGAAGACATAAATTACATTAGGTATGACGATTTTTTTCCTAATTCAGTTTCTCACAACATCTTACCATCAATCCTTTATCAGCAAATTATCCCTCCCAAATTCTTCAATATCAACTCATTCTACTTGATGCTTGTGCCATCCAACACTCTCCATTTTATAATGAAGATACATCATCAATGTTTATTTATCTCATTATCCGGCCTAGAGGTTTAAAATTTTTAAGACGGGAATAGAAGGTACCACAGTAAAAATGAAATTTAACTATCATGTCTAAATATAAGAGTAAGAAAAAAGTCACTAAAGAAAAGAAATTGACTTAATATTGTTATCAATTTACCTTCATGTTTGTTGACCTCGTCTTTTAGACACATTGATTTCTCTATTACTCATCTTTTAATCAAAAGCCTAGACCTAAAAATATTAATTTAAAGTATAGTGACCTATGCCAGAAAATACTCCTACTTCTAAACTACCATAACATAATAAATAAGAAAAAAATATGAATGTTAGTCACAAAAAAAATCAGTGCAAAATTAAAGACAATTTACTAATAAATTCAGCGCATTCAAGAAAGTTTGTCATTTTATTGTAAAGTATATTTAATTTTTTCTTAACTTTATCTTATCATTTACAACTGTCACAAAAGTACCATTTAATTTTTTTTAAATAAAAGTACATCAATATCAATCATCATTTTTAATATACGTTGATGGATAGTTTAGCGTCTCCAGCTCGTACCATATAGAAGTAAATTTCATCATATTCACATGCAAATAAATCTATATAACTCATATCATTTATAAAATCATATTATTCATTTTAATAATATCTATATATTTTTAAATAATTTGTAATAATAAATACTGCTAAAATCATATAACATTTATCACGATATGACCAATAAATAAATAGTTATATAAATCAAAATAAAATTATATAATTAGATTTAACAAGAATCAATAACTACCAATGCAACTTATATAAATAAATAATATAGTACCCTAGATTAAAAAAAACAGACCTCACCTCAATGCCAATTAATTTATTTTTGACTCTTTATGCTTTTAATTTTTAGATTGTACTTCTTTTTTTTATGTCTGACATAGATACACAAAATAGTAATTAAATTACTAGTAATGATTGAATAATATTTATATATGTAATTACTTACTTAAACCACTATATTTAATTAAGAATTAGAATAAATTTTAAATTAATTTCAACACATTATTCTAAATAAATTTGTAATCTTATAACTTCTATACTTATTTTATTTATCCTGAATTAAATTTTCTGACCCTTAATCTTTATTTATGTAAATGAAAAACTTCCATTTTTAAAGGCTTTGATTGTAAACATAAATCTAAGAAAAAAATAAATAAACTCCACATCTCACTTTGCTCCATGAAAATTGATGTGGTGGGAGGATTTGTAAATAGAGTAATGGGTAGAGATTGATATGGATTATTGGCTTATGATGCGGAGGTAAGGTCTAAAATTAATGACGAAAAGTGGACATCCCTAGAGTAGTATGAANTTAAATGAAAAACTTCCCTTTTTAAAGGCTTTGATTGTAAACATAAATCTAAGAAAAAAATAAATAAACTCCACATCACACTTTGCTCCATGAAAATTGATGTGGTGGGAGGATTTCTAAATAGAGTAATGGGTAGAGATTGATATGGATTATTGGCTTATGATGCGGAGGTAAGGTATAAAATTAATGACGAAAAGTGGACATCCCTAGAGTCGTATGAAGATGGGAAAAATAAGACTGGCTCAAATAAACTTAGTTTGAACTAATTGGATCTAACACTTTTAAGAAAATAGTTTAAGACTGGTTAAATGGTGGCAAATGAATGTGAGAGAATTTCTTATGATATGTAATTATGATCTGATGTTGTTGGTGGAGTTTCAAATTGTTTAAAATCTTGCAAGAGAATGAAAATGAAGGAAGTTCGGTCTTAACCAAAAGCAGGATTTGTGTTTCTAAAATTTCTGTAAAGACTATGGATGATAGGCAAGGGAGATANATAAATAGAGTAATGGGTAGAGATTGATATGCTTTATTGGCTTATGATGCGGAGGTAAGGTCTAAAATTAATGACGAAAAGTGGACATCCCTAGAGTCGTATGAAGATGGGAAAAATAAGACTGGCTCAAATAAACTTAGTTTGAACTAATTGGATCTAACACTTTTAAGAAAATAGTTTAAGACTGGTTAAATGGTGGCAAATGATTGTGAGAGAATTTCTTATGATATCTGATGTTGTTGGTGGAGTTTCAAATTGTTTAAAATCTTGCAAGAGAATGAAGATGAAGGAAGTTTGGTCTTAACCAAAAGCAGGATTTGTGNATGATTCTGAAGTTGAGCCAGGGGCTCACATAGGGCTTCGAAGAATGCAAGACAAGGCTGCCATAACATCTCAGGTACCTCTCAGACGAGCTCCATTACAAAGGCTAGTTAGGTGAGCACCTTACCTTAAGGCACCAAACAATGAGACAAGCATATTGCCATGATTAAAGGGNCTGATGCTTGCATGGGGTAGAATGCAGTGACAGATTTGATGCTGCTAGTTTCTCCGGTACCAACCGACCAGCCTGTAGTTAAAGAATATTTCCAACACGTCAGAAAAGCAGCTGTAATTTTGCACTGCATGAATTGTTTATATAGCCACAAGAAGGTATAATAATGGATGATTTTGTTTTTGAGGTAAGTTACAGGAACCACGCAGTGATTGGAACTCACTTACGGGCTGTTGGGTGTCAGCTTTAGGAAAGAATTTAAGCAAGATTTCACTTAAATTGCAGATTTACTTGAAATAACATGTTGGCTTTCATTATGTGACTGATTTGTTGCTTCACTATTGTGAATTAGCTTGTAGTTCTCTAGACTCTCCGTTCATTTGTTTTTCTTTTGCTTATGGAATCGCTTATTTACTACTGTAGTTAGGGTTGGTAGGATAGCAAATGCCAGTTATTTGGAATCCTCTATTGCATTTGAATTGGAACTCTACAGCCTAGTTTCACCTAAAGCATCACATAAGAATATGTTGGACGAAATAATAAATCTTCCAGGTTCAATTATATTTCAAATTAAAAATCTAGCAAAATAATTTCTTAAATAAAAAAATCAGCTACACTACTTAAAGTATATAGCATCTAATATTTACTATTATCACTTCGATAATAGGCATATTTATGCTCTCTTTTACTAAATCTCTAGTTCTCATTTTTATTTATCTCAAACTATATACCTGCAAAATGATATTAAATTATAGTGTTATGCAGCCTTCAAAGAACAGTTCCGTCGTTGTCATCTTCAAGTGTGAATTCTCCGTCATTCTTTCTGAAGAAATAAATTACATTAGGTATGACGAATTTTTTTCCCAATTCAGCTTCTCACGACTTCTTACCATCAATCCTTTATCAGCAAATTATCCCTCCCAAATTCTTCAATATCAACTCATTCTACTTGATGCTTGTGCCATCCATCACTCTCCATTTTATAATGAAGATACATCATCAATGTTTATTTATCTCATTATCCAGCCGAGAGGTTTAAAATTTTTAAGATGGGAATAGAAGGTACCACGGTAAAAATGAAATTTAACTATCATGTCTAATTATAAGAGTAAGAAAAAAGTCACTAAAGAAAAGAAATTGACTTAATATTGTTATCAATTTACCTTCATGTTTGTTGACCTCATCTTTTAGACACATTTTTTTCTCTATTACTCATCTTCTAATCAAAAGCCTAGACCTAAAAATATTAATTTAAAGTATAGTGACCTATGCCAGAAAATACTCCTAAACTACCATAACATAATAAATAAGAAAAAAATATGAATGTTCGTCACAAAAAAAAGCAGTGCAAAATTAAAGGCAATTTACTAATAAATTCAGCGCATTCAAGAAAGTTTGTCATTTTATTGTAAAGTATATTTAATTTTTTCTTAACTTTATCTTATCATTTACAACTGTCACAGAAGTACCATTTAATTTTTTTTTTAAATAAAGGTACATGAATATCAATCATCATTTTTAATATACGTTGATGGATAGTTTAGCGTCTCCAACTCGTACCATAAGGAAGTAAATTTCATCATATTCAAAATGCGCATGCAAAAAATCTATATAACTCATATCATTTATAAAATCATATTATTCATTTTAATATTATCTATATATTTTTAAATAATTTGTAATAATAAATACTGCTAAAATCAAATAACATTTATCACGATATGACCAATAAATAAATAGTTATATAAATCAAAATAAAATTATATAATTAGATTTAACAAGAATCAATAACTACCAATGCAACTTATTTAAATAAATAATATAGTACCCTAGATTAAAAATAAGAGACCTCACCTCAATGCCAATTAATTTATTTTTGCCTCTTTATGCTTTTAATTTTTAGATTGTACTTCTTTTTTTAAATGTCTGAAATAGAAACACAAAATAGTAATTAAATTACTAGTAATGCTTGAATAATATTTATATATTTAATTACTTACTTAAACCACTATATTTAATTAATAATTAGAATAAATTTTAAATTAATTTCAACACATTATTCTAAATAAATTTGTGATCTTATAACTTCTATATTTATTTTATTTATCCTTAATTAAATTTTCTGACCCTTAATCTTTATTTATGTAAATGAAAAACTTCCATTTTTAAAGGCTTTGATTGTAAACATAAATCTAAGAAAAAAATAAATAAACTCCACATCTCACTTTGCTCCATGAAAATTGATGTGGTGGGAGGATTTGTAAATAGAGTAATGGGTAGAGATTGATATGGATTATTGGCTTATGATGCGGAGGTAAGGTCTAAAATTAATGACGAAAAGTGGACATCCCTAGAGTAGTATGAAGATGGGAAAAATAAGACTGGCTCAAATAAACTTAGTTTGAACAAATTGGATCTAACACTTTTAAGAAATAGTTTAAGACTGGTTAAATGGTGGCAAATGATTGTGAGAGAATTTCTTATGATATGCAATTATGATCTGATGTTGTTGGTGGAGTATCAAATTGTTTAAAATCTTGCAAGAGAATGAAGATGAAGGAAGTTTGGTCTTAACCAAAAGCAGGATTTGTGTTTCTAAAATTTCTGTAAAGACTATGGATGATAGGCAAGGGAGATAGGATGATGTTAGGGCGTAATAGGTGTAGAAGAGGTTTGGAAGAAATGAGATGAAGTGAGAACTATAATAAACAAGAGTAACTAACTCTCACACTAAGGAGAACCAAAGTCAGACTCAAAGCTCCAACAAAGAGAAAAAATTCTCTCAATATTATTATAATATCAAGAACACAAATTTTGTCATAACGGAAATATATTAAGAGAATACATAATGGAGAATAAAATAGGATAAAAAAGACCGCATAAATGCATATTTGAAAACTTTTTTGAAGGCATAATAACTCCTTGAAATTATGTCAGCTACTGATTTCTTAATTTTAGTGCTAACATCAAAACTTTTGAATGGCCATCCATATAAGTATGAATTGTCACACGATGATGTGGCAAGATNATTTTTTTGAAGGCTTAATAACTCCTTGAAATTATGTCAGCTACTGATTTCTTAATTGTAGTGCTAACATCAAAACTTTTGAATGGCCATCCAAATAAGTATGAATTGTCACACGATGATGTGGCAAGATGAGTTGGTAATACATTATCTTGTACTAAAGTTCAACTCACCTGACATTTAATAGTTTGACATTCCTTCATTACATTAATACATAAATTCCTCTCAATAATAATAATCCTCCTTTTATACATGATATATTGTAACAATCTATAAGATTTAAGAACATAATTCAAAAACATAGGAAATGCAAATCAACTCTTCTTCACTTCAAGAATCTTCAAGTATTCTAGTCTCTAGAATTAAATTGATATTGCTGAAAAGAAATCTGAAAAGGTAAACAGAACAACCACGCATGATAATCTTATANTCAAATTTTCTCCATAAAATATCTTAACATCGTTGGTAAACCAATGAAGCTACTCAAGTGGTCTCCTGATTTTGACCCAAATCATGAACCTCCTACTGTACCTGTATGGCTTAGTCTACCTGGTCTTAAGCTACACTTTTTTCATCATCAGATTTTTTACTCTATTGGTGTCATACTTGGGGACCCTATGAAGCTAAATCTACCCACTTTCAACCTTATCAGACCTTTTGTGGCCAGAATACTTGTGAAATGAGATATTATTTTGTCTGATATTACTGAAGTTTGGTTGGGCACGACGTATAATGAATATTGGCAACAAATCGTCATGGACCATAGACCTCCTTATTGTTTTCATTGTAAAATGTTGGGTATACCCTTGATAAATGTCATAAGCTTCATCATAACTTAAAATCTAAAGATCAAGTGAATAAGGATAAATCTAAGGATATATATATGTTTCACCTAGATTAAAAACTACCATATGACAGGATTTGGTGTCTGATTCTGTAGACTCTCCCCATGAAAATACTTTTTCTGCAATTGATGAGAAACTGGATGGCCCTGCTGAGCAACCTACACTTTCAAACCATATTGAAAATAATAATGATGGGCCCCTACCTACACGGACTGATAATCAGGAGAACCTTGCAGCTCCCCACCTTCAGAAAGTATCAGGGGCAGAGGCAACAACTCTTACCTCACATACACTTGTTGGCACAACTGTTGGCAATCTTTCTACTGCAGCACTACCACCTCATCCGAATGAGCAACAGTCTTTGGATGAGGAATGGGAGGTCTACGCTTCCAGGATGAAGAAGAAGAATGAAGATCTACTTGAGCTAAGAAATCTAATGGATGATACTCTGGTTACTTTGGGCAATGGTACAAACATCACCAATCTGTTAGTCGGTTCCTTTCCGAGAACTAGAGGCAGAGGCAGAACTAAAGTAGATCGACCTGGATGATCTTTTATGTACCATCTACTTTTAAGTTTTTAATTTTCTTCTTTTTCTTTTTGTGTGTGTTGTACCGTATGGGTTGGGTGTCTATTTGGGTTCACTCATACAATCTATCTATATAATATAATTGCCCTTGGGTTTTTTTTAAATACATATATATATGAAAAGCCCAAGCGCTGATTTTATGAAAATAGAAAAGGCACATAAAGGTTGTATGAGAGGCTCAATAGAGGCACCCTACCCATACGATACCAAGTATAGTACTACCCCAACAAAAAGATACAGATAAACTCAACAAATTTAAAACATGTAGAAAACAATTAACTAGGTACGAGTCAGTTTAGTTCTGCCTCTTCTTCTAGTTTTAGGAGCAGAGCAAGATAACAAACTTTGAAGTGTCGTGTCATTATCAGGAGTAACCAAAGTATCATCCATTAAGTTTCCAAGTTGGAGTGTGCCCCCAGCCTTTTTCTTTTGCCGAGAAATGTAAACATGTCATTCTTCATCTGAAAACTGGCTCATGCGATCCTCAGTCTGATTAAATATTAGAACCACAGTAGAAGATAAGACAGTCGTTGCCACAGCGATAGATTTCAGTGTATGTGAAGTGTGAATTGTTACATCTGCACCTGATACTTTCAGTCCGAACATTATCCCTTATTGTATGGTCATGAGAAGGTTTCCTAGGGGCATACACCATTTCCTATCTTATGGTATTTCCCTCCTCAGGTTGGCTGTCATCAGGTTTGTTGGGAGCGCGTTCAGGCACGTGGGGTGCACTAACATGTTTCTGCTTTTGACTATTGGTTCTCAACTGTAAGCGCAATCTGAAACATTTCTCTTACGAGTGTCAAACATCTTGCAGTGTTTGTAGTAGTAATATTTTTGTTCCATAATGATTTTTTTGTAAAAAACTATTGTAAGCAGAGTCAAACCAAACTTCTTTTACATCTAGTAGTGTAATATCTCTTTCAATCAAAATCCTTACAATAGAGGGCTTAAGAAATGAACTATAGGTGTGTCTACCTGCAAAGTTTTTCCAAGGATAGTCTCAATTGCATATAAGATAGGTAAGTCAAAGAATTAAAGTTTGAGTTCAGGTAATTAGAACCAAATAGGCGCAATTGGGGGTTCTTGACTTGGATCAAAATCAGTGATCCATTTGAGCAATTTCATATGATTTCCCATGATTGTGATGAATTTCTTCTGAGAAAATCCTTGTGTAATCTTCTTTTATGCTCAGTTGTATCATAACATGTTTTCCATCGAAAAGACCCACCTGCCAAGCCCCAACTAGTTTGAAATCTTCAAAAATCTTCCTGATAATCTCCATCGTGAGGCGACCTAATTATAACTTTCCAACTAGTAAAAAGTTGTATTTTCCTGCACAACTTAAAATTTCACCGTCAGAGAATAATAGTGTAGGTTTGTCTGCATTTTTCTCTACTTTTTTGATAAGATTGCAATCTCCATGTCCTGTAACAGAATCATGGTACATCTGCGGGAACATCGAACTATCTGCAAGGTGGAAAGAGGAACTGCATTTGTGAACCAATGTAGCATCAGAGGGTTTGGCGGGATAATCACCGGCGAGCTGCGGCGTAGAAAGCCCTGAGGCCATTAGAGTGTTTCACACAAGCACAGAAGGAACAGCTGGCGCAGCTTGCCGACTGNGAAGGAACAGCTGGCGCAGCTTGCCTACTGCCACTAACGAACGGGATGCAAGTTCGAGCTGATGTGAACTCGTCGTCTTCAAACAGAAACTCGAACCGAAGTTGTCGGCAAAGAAACTGCGCAGATGCGAACGACATCTTCGAAATTGAGAGATGCGGATGAATTGTCAGCGTCCAAGAAGGACGCGAGCCGACAAAGCAGAATGCGAGCGGAAGCGGAGTCTACAACAGAGACGGGTGTCCTTAAAGTGACAGAATCAATCGCGACAGAAATTGCCATTCGAAACCCTCAAAACCCTAGCAGAGCTCTTGTTTGTCATTCAAAACTCATATATATATATTAGTTAAAAGAGCGTCTCGTGGCTCCCTGTGTGTTGATATAAAAAATTGTTACAAAAAGAGGGAGGGAAAGCGGATCCTTATCTAAAAGCCAAAAAAATACAAGATAAATCCTAGGTGTTCCCCAATCCACAGTAAAGCTCCACACAAAGTAAAAGACGCATAAAGATATAATTACCCAAAAAGTACATCAGTACGATAGATAGAGAAAAAACATTTAAAATACACCCATTAAAGTCCATCTAAAACAGCAATGTAGGGTGACTCAAGCCAATGTGCAATCGAGAAAGGGTCGATATCATCATTTAAGCCAAAATGTTGCTCATGGCAAAAAAGTACCATCAAAAGATAAGCTTGAAAAACAGTAATAATCTCCCAATTCCTTGAAACCATAAATATGTAGTCGGCTAAAAAACACAACCAAAAAACAATGCAAAAAGTTAGTATTAAAAGCAGAGAAATTATAGATTGATAGGGAGTGATGAACCCACGGCATAGGGACAGTAGAAGGTTAATTCGGAACAGAAAAACAGAAATTTTCATATGGCAAAGTAAGTTGAAACCGAAAGGCCCCTGAACGAAAAACCTATGCAAGCACTGGCATAGAAAAAATGGCAACAAGTTAACTTCTATATATATATATATATGTATATATATATATGTATATATATATATGTATATATATATATGTAGCGAGAGAGAGAGAGACACACACACGCTCTAATCAATCATCCAAGAAGAGTTGATGCAAGTATACAAATTAAAAATTAACACAAGTTGCAACCAAGCCTTAATATATATATATATATATATATATATATATATAGCAAGAGAGAGACACACACACACACTCTAATATGCATAGACACATGCGCGCGCGCTCTAATCAACTATCCAAGAAGAGTTGATGCAAGTATACAAAATAAAAATTAACACAAGTTGCAACCAAGCATTAAATTTCTTGAAGTGGTGAATGGCGAAGAAAATTTTTTATAGTCAATGAAGGAAATTATAGCAAGGAAATAATAGAAAAAGGAAAAATTAAAACATAGATATACAAATTTTAAGAGCTCGCTGAAGCCTTGTAACAAGAACATAAATTACAAAGCTCATCTCGACATGTATGCAAATGAATCCTCGTTAACCTCTAATACCAAAAGGATGGATAATGGAAAAAGGAATTCCACTTACAATTCTAATGATTAGAAGAGCGCACCCCTCGCCCCCTCTTCCCCTCTTTTCCTTAAAATGATATCCTAATACTATATTGGCATAATCTTAGCGCTGACAATCAAATAAATTTTGATTGAAGTGGGAGGCTTTATAAGTGAAGCATTGGTTAGAGATGGCTACGAATAGTTGGATTACAATGCTAGGTTGTGTGGTAGAGGAGATGGTTGAAAGTTCAATCTTTATGGTTTTATGAAAGTGGAAAAACTAGAATTAGCTTATTTAGATCTAGTTCGGGTTGATTTGATTTAACTCTTTTAGAAAAGAATTTAAGGATGTACGAAGGAATAAGACTCTCTTATTTCTCAATTGAAAATATATGTTACAAATTTATATAAATTTCAACATCTATAGAATACGAATATCTCTAATAGAGGAAAAATCCTGTAATTAGATATTCTCTAATTAGATTACCTATTATAGAAAATACATTCCTATAATCAAGTTTCCTAATATACAACCATTAGATTTATTACTTCTTATAACACTCCCCCTTAAATAAGCATAGATATTTATTATGCCTAGCTTGTTATAAATATAAGTGACCCTATCTCTATTAAAGGTCTTCGTGAAGATGTCCCCTGGTTGTTTATTTGTATTTGTAAGAGCTATAGGGATCAAATTTTGTTGAATCTTTTCATAAACAAAATAACAGTCAATCTCAATGTGCTTAGTTTGTTCATGGAAAATAGGTTTTTAAGCAGTATAAATTGCGACTTTGTTATCATTACACAGATTTGTTGGAACAATCATTTTAAAATCCATTTCGATCAAGAAATGTTAGACCGAAGACCCACATCAATTCAACTCGAAGGTTGTGTCATTCCTCGATCCTCAGTATCTACATTGGATTGTGATAGTGCATTTTGTTGCTTACTCTGTCATGAGACCATATTTCCAGCAACAAAAAATATATAATCCAATAATGAATCCCTGATCAATCCTGAAACTTGCCCAATCTGCATCAGAGAAGTATTCAATATTTTTATGCCAATGATTCTGATATAGAATACCATGCCTAAGAGCTCCTTTGAGGTAACAAAATGTTTGTTCCAAAGGTAACTAATAATGAATCATGGAAAAAGACATGAACTAAATTATATTGTTAACTAAATAAGCAATATTAAGGCAAATCCCTATGAGGTTGTTTAATTTTTCCACTAACTTCATATATGATTTTGCATCATCAAAAGGCTCGCCATCCTTGATAAGTTTGTTGATTAAGAAGCATCAGAGTATTGCATTGTTTGACCCTTAAATTCTCATTTTTTTCTTAACGAATACAAAACATACTTCTATTGAGATAAAAGGATATGCTTCTTGCTCCTTGACACCTCAATCCCAAAAATGTAAGTCAAGAAACCCAAATCTTCAGTGAACTAAATTTGAAAAAGTGATTTCAATGATAAGATTTTCTGCACATCGCTTCTGGAATAATAATATTAACATAAACCACCAATAGAATGATCCAAGAAACAGATTGCATGTATAATATAGTGTGATCACTTTTATTTTTTTTACAACCCAAACTTATATTATTTGGCTAAATTTTCCAATCAATGCTCAAGGTTTTTGCTTCAATTTATATAATAACTTCCGAAGGTTGCATAGTTTCTCAAACTTCCCCAGAGCAATAAAACCAGAAGGTAGCTTCAAGTATATCTCTTCTAAAAGATTACCATGCAAAAAGACATTCTTCACATCAAGTTGTAAAAGACAATTATTCAATATAGCCAAGGACCAAAAAAGGCAAACTAAAATCAACTTAGCTGCCGGAGAGAACGTTTCCAAATAGTTAATCCCATACGTTTGACCAAAGCCTTTAATAACCAACCGAGCTTTGTGACAAGCTACAGATTCATCCGAATGGAACTTAACTGCAAAGTACCATTTACAACCAATAGTCTTCTTACCAGAAGGTAGTTCAAGTAGTTCCCAAATTCGATTTTCGTTGAGGCAATTGTTTCATCAAGTATTGTTGGCTGCCACCCAAAATGGGATAAGGCTTGCTGAATAGATCTCGGGACCTCAGCAAATTCAAGAGAAGCAATAAAAGAGCAAAAAAGTAGAAGATAACTGATAATAGTTAACAAGAAAAAATAAAATAAGGGCATTGATTTTTACCTCTTCGGAAAGCAATAGGTAAATCAAATTCACTAGGGGGAGAATCTGCTTAAGGAGATGATACTGACATCGGAGTAGGAACAAGGGGACGAGGTCTTCTAGGGGAAACATTAGTGAGTTGTGGTTTAGGTTGAGGCGCTGGAGAAGGTGAAAGTGGAGCAGGATCTAATTTTATCTTTTATGAACAAATCTTTTTTTTTACCATCATTACCTAAATTATCACAAGACAGAAAAAAACATCGATACCTTCTTTGTAAACAAGAGTATTCTAAAAAGACATCTTAATGGCATAGGATCCATATTAGAAACATGTGGATAAGTATCACGAATAAAACAAGTACTGCCAAATATACATGATTCAATGATAAAGAGAGAGTTGGAAATAAAACTTGGAAAGAAATTTGGTTCTATAGAATAGTAGAAGACATTCGATTGATCTAAAAACATGCAGTCGAAACAACTCACTCAAAGCTATTTGGACAAATTAGTTTGAAACAAAGAGCTCTAACTATCTCAAGAAAAGATGTTTACTTTTACTTTCAACTACTTCATTTTGAAATGGAGTGTCGACACAGAATGACTGATGAAGTATCCTATTTTATTTTATATATGTCTGAAAAAGTGTAGACAAATATTTTTTAGCATTGTCATTTCTCAAAATTAGAGAAAGTCGTCTTAGATGGTTTGGTCACATTAAGCATCAACCATCTGATGATCTGACTAGGAGAGTAGATGTTTTAGATTTGACTTACGTTAAGAAAGGCAAAGGTAGACGTAGGAAGACTTTGGCTTATTGTATAAAAAATTATCTTAATTAGTTATAACTAAATGAAAATATGACTAAATAGGACGCAAAAAAGAAAAAGGATTCATGTAACCGACCCCACGTAGTGGGATTAAGGCTTTGTTGTTGTTGGTATTGTTGTGTCATTTCTCATAATCTTAACTTAAACATTGAATTAAACTTTAATTTCAGCACAAGGGGATTGAAAATATGGCAATAATCTAGTACGAGATTACATAAAGAAGTGTCAAGTCATACAAGAAAAATCATCCACAAATGTGATAAAATATTGAAATCTAATAAATAAAAAAGAACAAGCTCCCCAAATATCAAAATAAGCAAACTCAAAACTATAACTAACTCTTTTATTAAACTCTAGAATGTAAAGATAAACGATGATGTTTAGCAAATTGACATGACTCATATTTTAAAGGTAATAATTGTTTATCTAAGGGTACAACTTTTTTAGCATTGGTAGTGATGGTTGGCTAAATCAACAATGATCCAAAAATGAGATAAGATGTTGGAAAACGCTAACGGTCAAGGTAGTTTGTTATTCAAAATGTATCATTTACCAATAATCTTCTTCGCCATAAGATTCTGAAAAAGATAATGATCAGGGAAGAATAAGATACAATAATTAAAAGCACATATTTTGTTAATAGAGACAAGATTAAAAGAGAATTAAGGTAAACTAATGATAAAAGTTAAAAGCAATGTAGGTATAACATTGATGGTGCCAAAACAAAAAACATTAGATGCAGATCCATATGCTAAGGTGACAGAAGAAAGTGTTTATAAAAGGTGGATAGAATTTTTATTACCACTCGTGTGATCTGTAGTACCAGAATCAACAATATTTTTGTAAGTTCAGTTTCATTGTTACCTGACTCAACAAAGGCAATAATAGAAACAGATTTATTAGATGCTTCCTGAAATTGAATGAATTTAACATATTCACTACAAAAATTGAGAATCAGATTTTGAGAAACCACATTAGTAGTCACCATGTGAGCTGATTGTGGTCTAGAACCTTTCTGATTCTTTTTTAGCAACTTCAGACACATTTTCTTCATATGACCAAGTTTATGGCAGTAGTGGCAAACTACCATTGAGCCTTGATCTTTAGAATTAAGAGTTCCACTATAATTGCTTTAAGGATGAGATTTATTAATGTTTGTATTTTTCTTGTTAGTAGGAGCACTAGATTGTTGTATGTGTGAAGCCTGAGAATCTGGATATTATGCAGTACTCTTGTATAGGCTTCTCTTTGAGTAATAACTTCCAGGCTAGATAAGATTTGAGATTTGGCACATTCATATGAGAGTTGAAGCCAATTAAAAAGCTCATAATAGCTTTTTTTTTCCCTTTGAGCCTGCTGAATTTGGACATTATTACTAAAGGGTGATAGTGCATTCATTTCTTCATACACACTTTTAAATTATGCGAGATAAGTATTAAATGTTTGATTTTATTATTCAACTCGATAGAACCCCTTGCATACATCAATAATTTAAGAGATATTTTATCTCCTAGAAAAGCGAAATGTCCAATTCATCAATCGCAACTTTAACACAATCACAATGAGTAATATCACCAAACTGATCTGGTTTGATTCAATTCTACATTTGCATCAAGAGTTAAGCATCAACTCTTATCTATTTGAAATAATTTGGTTGTTCACTAGTGAATTATCAATAAGATGACTCTCTTAGGAAATACTTCTCAAGTAGAGTCTCACAATTTTATTCCAATAAATATACTTGACGTCATTTAATTTTTCATCAGTGATTGTAACCTCCAATGAAACCAAACTTGTCACATGCTTTTGTTCATCAGCCATCATTATCACCAATTATTGAAAAAGACTTAATCAATTAATCTCAACGATGTTGTGATCCAGTCGTTATTTCAAACAAACCAATAAGTTGAATCACTGTCGGATGGACTCAACGCGATGGCATGGATGAAACAACACCAAAAGAAGAGAACATGACCAGCGGTAACAAAAAAATCACGGTTGTGAGAGGTTGCAAAAAACAAACCGAAGAAATGGAACGTTCAACGGAAATTGATTAGCACGTTTAGACAGATCAATCGATCTGTTCGAACTATTAAACAATTCATTCGAACAAAAGAGACGAGCGATGTGATCTATTTGAATGGAAGAGACGAGTGAGGGTTGCAGCCTGAAACCTTGTCATCTTCACTTTGTGCAGGACAATGGAAGTCGTGACCGGAGCAAGCTAGGGGCGGCCTCGACGGGACCAATGATAGGAAGAGGGTTGCGGCTCAAATCGAGAGCAAGGGTTGTGGCATAAACGGAGAGCTAGGGACAGCCTTGACGTGACCAGCAATCGGAACGAGCTAGGAATGGTTGTGATCGGAGTGAGCTAGGGACATCTCTGATTCCATCTGAAGGAAAACAGTTATTCCTCTTATTTCTCAATTGAAAACATATGCTACATATTAATATCCACTCCAATTATTTTAGATTTGAATATCTTTAATAGAGAATATCTTACAATTAGATCTCCTCTAAATAGAATACCTAATATAGAAAATATATTTATTAGATTTTCTATAATCAAACTTCCTAGTATACAACAATTAAATTTATTACTTTCCATAACAAGGTGGTTAAGTGGTGAGAAATGATTGTGAAAAGCTAGCTTGAGATATGTAGCTATGATTTAGAGCATTTGGTAGAGTTTCAAAAGTTTTTTTAAGGGCTTGTGAGAGGAAGGGAAACAATACAAGTCGGATGTTGCTTAATCTTGGTTGAGAGCCTCATGCAGGTATTTAAAATTTATGTGAAGGTTGTGGATAATAAGCAAAAACTTGATAGTGATGTTAAATATAGGAAATGTGGAATAGGTTTTAGTGGAGAGAGATTTACACTGTTCTAGAGCTCCTAGGAGGTGTTTAAAAAATGGATCTAGCAAGGATGTGATTATGGAATAGCGGGGAAATGATAATAAACATGTTCGATGGTGTTTGGACAGGAACTGACGTCATTTAGTGCCTGTCCAAGATTGTAAACCGTGAAACGATGATGTGCGATGGGCAAGGAGATTCACAACATATTCCTGAACAAGCTATAGAAACACTTGTAAAAGGAAGACGATACAACATTTCTTAGGATAGAAATAAAAAATTTCAATATCCAATTTACACAAACAAAACAAAAGTATGTCCAACTAGTCTAAAACAAGCTCAATATATAATCCCAAAATAAATTAACTCAAACATTACTTAATATAATATTTGATAGGGGCCCACAACCTAGCAACAACTTTATGGGAGGGAAAAATCAATGTAGGAGAGATAAGGGGCTGAGATGGTCCCACGAACCGCTTTGATTCTACGATCTTAGCATCACGTTTTGTTGGATGAGGGAGCCCTCGAATAGCTCTCCCAAGGTAGGAGAGGTTTTTTCTTCTCTGAAAGCTTATTGGCTCAATCTACCACCACCATAACAAAGTCATTCTTGTTTCATATAAGATAACTCAACTATAAAATCTATGCTCATATCCATCCCAAAAAACAGTAAACCACACGTCATTCTAGAGTCTGCTCTGATAGAAAAAATAATCTTTCTTTGGCACAACCAGAATAGAAACTACACAAAGGTGAGCATTTCATGAACCAAGCCTCAAGCTACTAGTTTGCAACCTGGTTCTCCAACTCTTAATATTATTTAATATAACAGTAGATAGGGGCCCACAGCCTACCAACAACTTTATGGGTCGAAAAAATCGTAAAATGCAAGAGAGATAAGGGATGAAGATGAGCTGGCAAACCACTTTGATCCTACGGTTGTAGTATCACGTATCACTGGATGTGGGAGCTCCCGAATAACTCTCCTCAGGTGGGAGAGGTTTTCTTCTTCTTTAGAAGCTTATTGACTCAATCTACTACCACCATAACAAATTCATTCTTGTTATGTCTAAGACAACTTCACTATAAAATCTATGCTCATATCCATTCCAAGAAACTCTGAAACACATGTCATTCAAAAGTTTGTTCTGATTGAAAAAAAAAATCATCTTTCTTTGGCACAACCGAAGCTGGAACTGAACAAAGGTGAGTATTTTTATGAACAAAACCTTAGTTATTATTCTGTAACCTGCTTCTCCCAATCCCCATACATGGATGTTCGCATCTGATAAACACGTATAACAATCCTAGAATGAAATATATGGCATAATGGATCCCTCTCAGTGGCCACAACCAAAGAGGCCCTTCAATCAAAACATCTAACAACTATCTCAGCAAAAGCTATTTTATTTCTGGTACCTGCACCTTGGACTCACTGTCATCTAGGACACCCAATGTTAACTCTGTTGGTGCTTCTCCCATAGGCTCAGTCTAAATGACCCATCAAATCACTAGTAACTCTCTCCCTCTCGTTGACCGAAAGTTGATACTCCTCTCAGTCATATATCATCACAGCTCATTTCTTCATTTTTTTTCATACTCGGTGAAGAAAATTATTCTCCTGTTTGGACAATCAAACGCAATGTACCCAAACCTGAAGCATTTCAACTAGAATACTTGTAGTATGCTCCTTTTCTCGACTTTGGATTGGTTTTTCCTTAGTGTGAGATCGACTTAGGTGCTCTGAGAGGTGTACTCTTGTTGCCTGTTCAGATGGCTAAACCCATTCGAAGAGTGGTGTGGACCTGATATTATCGTGTTCTCTTTTAATATTAGGACTGAATTCTAGATATCTTATAATGTCCAATAGGGTTGTAATTATATGGAGTTGTCAATGAATAGTCTCAATCCCCCCAAATATTGGGCTATGATATTCTCCTAGGTTCTATTAATTCACTCAATCATAAGCTTCTCAAACACAAGAGTATAATCTAACGAGATCTTTATACTATAAGTGATAAAATCTCAAGAATGTCTTGTCTGTAATACACTAGTAGATACTTGCACTATATCTCTCCTTTTATATTAGATCATAGAGTAAAATTATTTTTTCCCTCATATTAGCATAAGCGCTTCAAATTTTTCCACCATAGCGATGAACTCTTTTTCAGTTTAGTTAAATATAACTTAATTCATGTCAGGTGGAATGTTCTTGTATTCAAAGACACGTTCATTGGCTGGAGCCATTCAATGAACTCATTTGGATCTATGCAACTGTCAAAAATTAATAAATCCACCCTTTACTCCAAAATCTTAGCTTCTCCTCTAATATTTCATGTCAAATTGTTGAGATATTATGGTGGAAGGGATTCACTTCCTCATTTTAATCCGGTGAACACCATTATTAAAGGTGTCAAAAATTGACCCCACTCGCCAATTTAACCTAAATCCACTCAAAATATATGGGTTCGATTTGACCCAAATAATTTTTGGGGCATCTTCGGGATAGGAATCCTAACTTGTTTATTTTCTTAAGTCGGGTTTGAGTTGACCCGCCAACTCAAAATTGACCCAAAAACAACACGTAAACCTGAAAGTGACTTAAAATTAGCCTATCAACTTGAAATTGACACGAGATTAATTCAATATCGACCCAAATTTGACCTGAATAACTATTGTGTCTTATTTTAAACAGGTTATATCGTGGGTTAAAGGCAGGTTGGGTTCAGGTTGAACTTTATGACCCATTTAATATTTGAAACATATTCAAATCAAACAATTCTAGATCGAGTCAATTTTGGGTTAGACCGAGTCTAACGCGCGAACTCGATTTAACACCCCTAACTATTGTGGTTATTGATGATCTCTCCAGGTTGTCTTCTCTCAAACGTTGTAATCCTTCGTTGCAATTACAGAATTTTCCACTACATATTTTCCATAAAAATGTTGGTGGACACCTCTTTGCAAATTTCTCTTAGGCGGTGACATGTCATTTTCTTGTGATCAAAGTTTTGGTAGGTGTACATCATAGATCAAAGGTAAGTCGAGATTTAGGATTTTGGTGGTAAATGTCGACGTGAATTTTTTGTAAAGATAGGCATATTAGCTTTTAAAAATTTAGGGTGACTAGAAATTACAATAAGAACGTTAAGATATTGAGTTGGTAGAATAATTAAGTTGTGGATTTTAGGTTTAAGCGTAGGAATGGCAAATCACTAAAAATTAAAATTTTTCATGCTCAAATACCATATAACACTGTTCTAAAGCTCTTATAATGTGTTTAGAAAGTGGAACTAGCGGGAATGTGGTTGTGGAACAACGGAAGAATGATAATACACGAGTACGACAACATTTGACAAGAATAAGCATTGTTCGGTGGTTGTCTTGACTAAAATAGTTATAGGGAAATATGAAACGACAATGTATGAATGGTAAAGAAGTTCATCAACTATTTCTGAACAAGCTATAGACACACTATTTGTAAAAAGATGATGATATAGCATTCCTTAGGGTAGAAATTAGTTAGTACAATCTCCAAATTACACAAAACAAATCAGTAGTTTGTCCGTCAAATCTAAAACAAACTTAATATATAATCCCAAAATAAATTAACCCTAATACTACATAAAATAATATTAGATAGGGGCTCACAGCCTGGCGACAACCCAATATGCAAGAAAACCCCGCTATGCATGAGAAATATGGGATGGGGTTTGTCTAGCAAGTTGTTTCAATCACGGGGTGTGGAAGCTCAAGCATCAGCGATGGCGAGTGAAAACCATGATTGCATAATTATATGAGCACAAGAAAAACCAAGGTTGGCCACCAAACTTCTAACTTCACCTCCAATCTATAACAACCACTTGAATAGCCGTCCAAATAAGCTTGTTTGATCATCAAGATATTATGACAAGGTGAGGTGGTAATGTCTCGTTATGAAAAGAAATTTAGCTTATATTCAATAATTTGGCATTCATTCACTATATTAAACCATATATTCATCTCAAAAACAACAATTCTCAATAAATGACAATGCAATATTCTACAAAATAAAATATATAATTCATAAAAATATAAAATATGCAAGCATTATTCTACATCAAAATAATGATAGTAAAGGAAAACTCAAAAGAACTCACCACTTACATCAACATAATATAGTACCACTCCAACATATCAGGCTCCTTTGATAAGAGATATACTTTTCAATGACAAGGATGCACCATAACACAAGTTTACGTGAAGCCATAGCACATAGCCCATGACACGATGTACCATTTAAATTATAACACAAAATATTAAAAAATTTATGAACAAAAATATAGATAAATATAAAAGACTATTAAATAAAAAGGTAAAATATTATGATAATACAAATAACAAAAAATACTTAAATTTAAGTAATCGGCACCTTAATTACTTACATTTCAAAATATTTTAGTTTTTTTCAAGTTTAATAATTGTATTCGACATTAAATTAGTCAATCAAAAAATTATTATCATCATCATAATAAATCAAAAAAGCCTTACGTCTTTGTCGGCGTTTAAAAGGGGGGGAGTTACGTTTGGGGGTCGCCCGTAAGAAGCTGTCGGCAGCCGGAATCGAAATCGTCGCCCGCTTCGGAAGGACGCTTTAATTTACATATATATATATATAATTCTAGAAAAATATGAAATCAAACTGACCTCATATTTTCCATAGTTTAAATGAAAGAGCACTCAACCTCAAATNAACTATGGATTGCCACTTAAGCACTGAAAAGACGAGAATAGAAGCACATTGTTTAGCACTCAATATCATTAAAACAATAAATTTCCATAAGTAAACAGGCTATAACTGAAAAAATCGCACTACGATTCTTAAAGAACGTTAAGAAGATCGCTAGTTTCAAAACAAATCCAAGATCACAATATTCAGCAAAGGAACACAAAACTGATATAAAGCCTTGAACCAATAATTTCTTGAGCATTTTGAACCTAAAATAACAATTATTTTATATAAAAATTTCACAAAATATTTTACGTGCATCTAAAGACCTTTAGATTATCACAAGGAAGCAAGATGATAAAGCTAAGTTGTGTCCAATTCAAATAGTAATATCATCATCATTAGTCTTAACAAATACGACCCACAAATGGTGCTGCAAATATTATCCCTTCTTTATTAATTACTATTAAGGGCTGCAGTTTGAATCTCTATCTAAGAAATGCAACGTAAGCAATTGAAACAAACTGTTTTGAGAGATAAAATTTACCTACCAGGCCTCCAGCTACGAGGTGATCAAGCATTCCAGGATAGGTAGGCTTGAGATCACTTCTCTTCCCTACCCAAAGAAATTTCTGCCCACTCTTCACCACATAGCCATTCATATGAACGCCATAAGCCTACAATACGGGTATGTAAGAAGACAAAGAATAATCTCCATTTTTGGCATTACAAAGAAGACTCAGGCACATTAAAACTCACCAAGAAAATATGATATATAAAGCTGAAGTTTAAGAAAGATGACCTGTTTAAATTCCTAAAAATGAATTTTTTAAGAAATGCTCGAGCGAAGCAACTTGACAGTAAGATGGTGATTCAAATGTATAAAGTAGATCACTTATAGCTTCAATTTTCAATCAACCAAACTCAAACTTGCAAAGCTTTGAACTTGATATCAATAGACAATTCTCCATGATAATGTTTTTTAAGGAAAAAAAAAAGGAAACAAGGGCAGGAGAGCTTCAGGTAAGTAAAATAGCATATATACACCAGCTCATAGTCAGTGGTTGTCAACTTAAGCTTTGTAGTCACTTATCCATATAATTTATGTCTTTTAAGAGATCAAAATGCACTAAAAAAAGAACAAGAATATCTAAAAACAAGGCATGGTCACAACGAGGACAAAAATCTAATGCTCAAGGTCAGCCAAAAATCAACTGGGCTATTTAATTAACAGATCAAATCACACAAAAGGAATGGATAGCAGCAACTTTTATTATCTGAGTTGGTGATCTCCTCCTTTATTACCTTTGATAAAGATCAGTTTTGCTTGAGATAAGAAGCCTGAACACTATATTGACACAATGAACACGATTTTGAGAAGTAGTTTGCAGGCTCTATAGACTGCTGTGCTAATGACCATAAGAATTAGGGGGCATCCTTTCTTAAGATATATAAGTTCCCTGAAAAAAAAAATCTGGGCAATTATAAAAACATTTCCTTGCAGGAAAAAAAAAATTAAAGGTTCTTTTAGTGAAGACATTTTTATTTTATTTAAGTGTAATAATAAACTTTTTAAGCTTTAGATAACTGAATCAAAAAAATGATATTACCTGTTAATGACATTTGTTTCCCAGGTGTCGTTCAAGCAACAACCTCACTGCCCTCGAAAACTTTCAAGAGGAATTATCTCATCTCATCCCTTCACTCCACGAAGTGAGAGCGAGAAATGGTCGTGCCCTAAGCATTCGGCCTTTTTCTGCTCTTTTCTATTTCTCATGGAGTTTCCTCTTCCTCTGCCTTAACCGACGTGTCGAAGTCCACTTTATTGCGGTATCCCCTCTCCATATATTTTTTTGAGACACTTTTGTTTCTCGTTGCTTTGTACTATGTAGATTTGGTTGTATTTTTTTGATTTGTTGTTTCTATATGGTGATGGTTTCGGTGTGGTGGATCTTTCCCTCATTTTTTTTTTTTTTGCCTCACTGCTAGTATCAAAAATGTATAATTTCATTCTATGTCACTGAAATTTACTAGTAATATCACCTAGTGCATTCTGCTAATGAGAGAATTATATTTCTTACACACACACATTGTGAAATGAGGAGAGAGAATGAGATAATGATGTGATACATCTTTTTTCGTTTTTTTTTTTGTTTAGTCTTACAGCTAATAACAAATATGCATAATACCATTCCATGTCACTAAAATTTACTAGTGATACTACTTGTAGCAATCTGATGAAAATAGAAGTATATTACTCCCACACACACACACTGTGAAATGAGGCAGAGAAGTAGAAAGAATGAGACAGTAATGTGAGTCGTGTTTTTTTTTACCTCACATGTAGTTGCAAATATGTCTAATTTCATTCAAAGCTAATGAAATTTACTAGTGGTATCACCCGGGGCATTATGATTATACGAGAAGTATATTTCACACACACACACACATTGTGAAATGAGGCAGAGAAGTATAAAGAATGAGAGAATGATGTAAGCTATGTTTTTTTTTCTTCACAGCTAGTAGCAAATAAGCATAATATCATTCCATGCCACTGAAATATACTAGTGGTACCACATGTGGCATTCTGATAATAAGAAAAGTAAATTTCTCACACACACACACATACTGTGAAATGAAGCAGAAAAGTAGAGAGAACGAGACAGTGATGTGAGACATTTTTTTTGTTTTTTTTTTGTTTGACCTCACAGCTAGTAGCAAATATGCATGATACAATTTCATGTCATTGAAATCTACTAGTAATACTACCTATGTCAATATGATGAAAATAGAAGTATATTACTCTCAGACACACACTATGAAAAAAGGCAAAAAAGTAGAAAGAATAAGGCAATAATGTGAGTCATGCTTGTTTTTTTTTTGTTGACCTCACAGGTAATTACAAATGTCTAATTTCATTCAAAACCAATAAAATTTACTAGTGGTATCACCTAAAGAATTTTGATGATAAGAGAAGTATATTTCACACACACAATGTGAAATCAGTCAGAGAAGTAGAAAGAATGAGACAGCAATTTGAGTCATGTTTTTCTTTTTCTTTTTGTTTTTTTTTTTAATTCACAGCTAGTAGCAAATATGCATAATATCATTCCATGTCATTGAAATTTACTAGTGATAATGTCTGTGACATTTTAATGTGAAAAGAAGTATAATTCTCTCACACACACACTGTGAAATGAGTCGTAGAAGAAAAAATGAGACAGTTATGTGAGCAATGTTTCTTTTTTTTTGCATCACACCTAGTTGCAAATATGTATATTTTCATTCTCAGTCATTGAAATTTACTAGTGGTCTCACAGCTAGTAGCAAAAATGTATAATGTGATTCGAATCCACTGAAATTTTACTAGTGGTACCACGTGTAGCATTCTGATGAGAAGATAATTATATTTCTCAACACAAACACACTGTGAAATAAGGCAGAAAAGTATAAAGAATGAGACAGTGATGTGACTGTATTTTTTTTTTTGCCTCACAGATAGTAGCAAATATGCATAATATCATTACATGCCATTGAAATTAACTAGTGGTACCACCTGTAGCATTCTGATGAGAAGAGAAGAATATTTTTCACTCACACACTGTGAAATGAGTCATAAAAAAAGAAAAATGAGACAGTTATGTGAGCAATGGTTCTTTTTTTTTTTGCATCACAGCTAGTTGCAAATATGTATACTTTCATTCCCAGTCATTGAAATTTACTAATGGTCTCACAGCTAGTAGCACATATGCATAATACTATTTCATGCCACTGAAATTTACTAGTGATACAATCTGTGGCAATCTGATGAAAATAGAAGTATATCACTCCCACACAAACACTGTGAAATGAAATAGAGAAGTAGAAAGAATGAGGTTGCGATGTGAGCATTGTTTCCTTTTTTTTTTTGCCTCATAGCTAGTAGCAAATATATTTACTTTCATTCACCGCCACTGAATTTTACTAGTGGTACCACTTGTGGCATTCTGATGAGAAAAGAAGTATATTTCTCTCTCACGCACACACTATGAAATGAGTCATAGAAGAAAGAATGAGACGATCATTAGAGCAATGTCTCTTTTATTTTTTTGCATCACAGCTAGTTGCAAATATGTATATTTTCACTCTCAACCATTAAAATTTACTGGTGGCCTTATAGCTAGTAGCAAAGATGTATAATGTGATTCGAATCCACTGAAATTTTATTAGTGGTACCACCTGTGACATTCTGATGAGAAGATAAGTATATTTCTCTCTCACACACACTGTGAAATGAGGCATAAAAGAAAAAAAAAATGAGAGTGAAATTCCATTCAAAGCCACTAAAATATACTAGTGATATCACCTAAGGCAATGTGTGTCGGCACAAAAAAGAAGAGAGAAAGGTTGTTTGGGGGTCGCCCGTAAGAAACTGTCCGCAGCCGGAATTGAAATCTCATCACCCGCTTCGGAATGACGTTTTAATTTACGTATATATATATATAATTTTAGAAAAATATGAAATCAAACTGACCTCATATTGTTCGCAGTTTAAATAAAAGAGCACTCTACCTCAAATCTTGTATCTATCTCGAGGGATAAACACAAGACTTGAGGATGAGGCTCAATCAAATAAACTAGGAAAACATATGACCGTTTTATTTGATGACAAGGTTCCACTATTTAATACAAAGAATTAAATAGGGTTTATTTTAAGCTGGGTTCGGAAAAACTTCCTATACGACAAGTTCTTCTATTTAATACAAAGATTTAAATAGGGTTTATTTTAAGCTGGGTTCAGAAAAACTTCCTATACCCCTATTTAATACAAATAATTAAATAGAGTTTATTTTAAGCTGGGTTCGGAAAAGCTTCCTATAAGACCCCTATAGTTAATTACATCTTAAATGACCGGTTTGGGAAAACTTCCTATAAGGGCAAACCCCTATAGTTAATTACATCTTAAATGACCGAAGCTCGGAAAAGCTCCCTATAAGGGCAAACCCCTATAGTTAATTACATCTTAAATGACCGAAGTCGGCTAGGTTTAGAAAAGCTTCCTATAAGGGCAAGCCCCTATAGTTAATTACATCTTAAATGACCGAAGTCACCTCCTATAAGGGCAAGCCCCTATAGTTAATTACATCTTAAATGACCGAAGTCACCTAAGAAAACTTATAAGGGCAAACCCCTATAGTTAATTACATCTTAAATGACCGAAGTCACCTAAGAAAACTCCTCGATAGAAAATCAGAGAATATTATCTTCAAAGAAGTCAAAAGGATAGGACTTTTCAACGAAATCGGACGAAGAGGTGTGGTGATTTCAAAGAGGTCAAAAAGATAGGACTTTACAACGAAATCGGACGAAGAAGGTGTGAAAGGGGTACCGAAGTCACCTAAGAAAACTCTCGATAAAAATCAGGGGATAATGTCTTCAAAGAGGTCAAAGATACGACTTTTCAACGAAATCGGACTAAGAAGGTGTGAAAAGGGAAAGACTCAAATCTGGAACATTGTTGAGGAGTCTAAATGAAGAGAAACTAGGGGAGGCCACAGATCCTGAGGAGAACCTCAGTGACTTCCCAGTCTATCCTATNGAAAATCGTACAAAGAGGTGTGAAAGAGAAAATGTTCAAATCTGGAACATTGTTAAGGAATCCAAATGAATAGAAACTAAGGGAGGCCACAGATCTTGAGGGGAACCTCAGTGACTTCCCAGTCTATCCTATGATTTGGCTCCAANAAGGATAAGACTTTTCAACGAAATCAGACGAATAAGTGTGAAAGGAGAAAAACTCAAATCTGGAACATTGCTAAGGAATCCAAATGAAGAGAAACTAGGGGAGGCCACAGATCCTGAGGAGAACCTCAGTAACTTCCTGGAACAATGTTGAAGAATCCAAATGAAGAGAAACTAGGGGAGGCCACAGATCCTGAGGAGAACCTCAGTGACTTCCGATCTATCCTATGATTTGGCTCCAATTTTAGGAAGAAAATATTAAAGTGTTTTATCCTGCCAATTTCCCTATGGTTTGGCTCCAATTTTAGGAAGAAAATATTAAAGTGTTTTATCCTGCCAATTTTATGGTTTGGCTCCAATTTTAGGAAGAAAATATTAAAGTGTTTTATCCTGCCAATTTTATTTAATTAGGGCGTATATTTGTGTGACAGGGTCACACAAATTGCCTAGAAGATATGAGGGTTTACGTCGTATCGGNTGTCACCTAAAAAAACTCTCGATAAAAATCAGAGAATAATATCTTCAAAGAAGTCAAAAGGATAGGACTTTTCAACGAAGTCGGACGAAGAATGTGTGAAAGGGGAAAGACTCAAATCTGGAACAATGTTGAGGAATCCAATATGAAAGGAAACTAGGGGAGACCACAGATCCTGAGGAGAACCTCAGTGACTTCCCAGTCTATCCTATGATTTGGCTCCANAATATAACATCCGTTTGGTCTGCGAAACC
Organism: Phalaenopsis hybrid cultivar; assembly: GCA_002079205.1. Taxonomy (NCBI): domain Eukaryota; kingdom Viridiplantae; phylum Streptophyta; class Magnoliopsida; order Asparagales; family Orchidaceae; genus Phalaenopsis; species Phalaenopsis hybrid cultivar. The sequence continues at coordinate 146,159 of JXCR01141232.1, forward strand.
GTTTTATTTGCCGACAAGTTCCCTATTTAATATAAAGAATTAAATAGAGTTTATTTTAGGCTGGGTTCGGAAAAACTTCCTATAAGGGCAAGCCCCTATAGTTAATTACATCTTAAATATTCGAAGTCACCTAAGAAAACTTTCGATAAAAATCAGGGAATACTATTTTCAAAGAAGTCGAAAGGGTAAGACTTTTCAACGAAATCGGACGGAAGAGGTGTGAAAGGGGAAATGCTCGAACCTGGAACAATGTTGATGAATCCAAATGAAGAAAAACTAGGGGAGACCACAGATCCTGAGGAGAACCTCAGTGACTTCCCAGTCTATCCTATGATTTGGCTCCAATTTTAGGAAGAAAATATTAAAGTGTTTTATCCTGCCAATTTTATTTAATTAGGGCTTATATTTGCGTGACAGGGTCACTCAAATTGCCTAGAAGATATGAGGGTTTACGTCGTATCGGACGACATCCTCGGAACCTAGAACGAGTTTAGGGCTTAGATCGTACAGCAGAGCTATACGAATGCCTAAACATCGGAACCTAGAACGAGTTAGGGCTTAAATCGTACAGCAGAGCTATACGAATGCCTAAAGGAGAAAGGGGGAGGATTTATATTGCGCTAGGCAAACAACCTCGAAAACCTATGGATTGTTGTTTAATTTCTAGGANTGGAACCTAGAACGAGTTTAGGGCTTAAATCATACGACAGAGCTATACGAATGCCTAAAGAAAAGGTGGAGGATTTATGTTGCGCTAGGCAAACGACCTCGAGTTTACGTCGTATCGGACGACAACCTCGGAACCTAGAACGAGTTTAGGGCTTAAATCGTACGGGCTTTACGCCGTATCGGACGACAACCTCGGAACCTAGAACGAGTTTAGGGTTTGGATCGTACAGCAGAGCTATACGAATGCCTAAAGAAAAAAGGGTGAAGGATTTATGTTGCGCTAGGCAAACAACCTCGAAAACTTATGGATTGTTATTTAATTTCTAGGAAAAGGAAAGGTTTTGCTGGGGAAGACATGTTCTGCTGTTGAAGATGNTGATATGAGGGTTTACGTCGTATCGGACGACAACTTCGGAACCTAGAACGAGTTAGGACTTAAATCGTACAGCAGAGCTATACGAATGCCTAAAGAAAAAAGGTGGAGGATTTATGTTGCGCTAGGCGAACAACCTCGAAATCCTATGTATTGTTGTTTAATTTCTAGGAAAATGAATGATTTTGCTGAGGAAGACATGTTCTGCTGTTGAAGATGGCCGTGCTGCCCACTGCGTTGGCTCCAAGCTCCTCAACGTGACGAGTTTAAGTTTTCTAGGGTGTCAAGTTATAGAGTCAAATCAAACAGCCCTATGGTTGTAATCCTCTAAACATCCTATGTAAAAAGGTAAACATGTTTAAAATTATAAAATGTAAAGTGCACAATACAGGAATGAACAGTAGCATGCAAGTGAAACAGTAGTAGGCAAAAACAGGAACAGTACAACATGCTATACATGAAAGACAGTAGCAGGTAGAAATAGGAGCAGTACAACATGCTATATATGAAAGATAATAGCAGATAGAAACAGGAGCAGCACAACATGCTATATATGAGAGACAGTAGTAGGTAGAAACAGGAAAGTTAAGTACTGTAAAATGTAAAGCAAACCTGTACGCCCGTGAGATCCGATGTCCCTTAAGCATAGCAAACTAAATACATCTCAAAAAGCAAAGTCTGGAAGAAAATGTCATCCAGGAAATCCGAGGAAAAGCAAAAAAAACTCGAGAGACTCGACGAAAAAGGACTCAAGTAAAATAAAATCCTCAAAACTCCTGGAGAAATCATGGAAGACAAGAAAAGTAACACGAATATCTCGTCCCCAAAACTTCGATAAAACAAAAAGAAAACTCGGACAAGGGGGACCGCAAGCACTCGTATNCTGTGAAAGAGGAAAAGCTCAAATATGGAACATTGTTAAGGAATCCAAATAAAGAGAAACTAGGGGAGGCCACAGAACCTGAGGAGAACCTCAGTGACTTCCCAGTCTATCCTATGATTTGGCTCCAATTTTGAGAAGAAATTATTAAAGTGTTTCATCCTGCCATTTTTATTTAACTAGGGTTTATATTTGCGTGAGAGGGTCACACAAATTGCCTAGAATATATGAGGGTTTACGTCGTATCGGACGACCACCTCGGAACCTAGAACGAGTTAGGGCTTAAATCGTACAGCAGAGCTATACGAATGCCTAAACATCGGAACCTAGAACGAGTTAGGGCTTAAATCGTACAGCAGAGCTATACGAATGCCTAAAGGAGTGTGGAGGATTTATTCTGCCTAAAGAAAAAGGTGGAGGATTTATGTTGCGCTAGACAAACAACCTCGAAAACCTATGGTATTTGAGGATTTATGTTGCGCTAGGCGAACAACCTCGAAATCCTATGGATTGTTGTTTAATTTAGATTTATGTTGCGCTAGGCAAACAACCTCGAAAACCTATGGATTGTTGTTTAATTTCTAGGCTTTATGTTGCGCTAGGCGAACAACCTTGAAAACCTATGGATTGTTGTTTAATTTCTAGGAAAAGGAATGGTTTTGCTGAGGAAGACATGTTCTGCTGTTGAAAATGGCTGTGCTGCCCACTGCCCTGGCTCCAAGCTCCTCGACGTGACGAGTTTAAGTTTTCTAGGGTGTCAAGTTATAGAGTCAAATCAAATGGCCCTATCCTATGTAAAAAGGAAACATGTTTGAAGTTATATAATATAAAGTGTGCAATGCACCTCTATGGTTGTAGTCCTCTAAACATCCTATGTAAAAAAGGTAAACATATTTAAAGTTATAAAATGTAAAATGTGCAAGGTTGTGGTCCTCTAAACATCCTATGTAAAAAGGGTAAACATGTTTAAAGTTATAAAATGTAAAGTGTGCGATGCAGGTACGAACAGTAGCATGCAAGTGAAACAGTAGTAGGCAAAAAACAGGAGCAGTACAACATGCTGTATATGAAAGACAGTAGCAGGTAGAAACAGGAGCAGTACAACATGCTATATATGAAAGACAGTAGCAGGNCTCAGAACCTAGAACGAGTTTAGGGCTTAAATCGTACGACTGAGTTATATGAATGCCTAAAGAAAAGGTGAAGGATTTATGTCACGCTAGGCGAACAACCTCGAAATCCTATGGATTGTTGTTTAATTTCTAGGAAAAGGGATGGTTTTGCTGAGGAAGACATGTTTTACTGTTGAAGATGGTCGTGATGTCCACCGTGCTAGCTCCAAACTCCTTGTCATGACGAGTTTAAGTTTTCTAGGGTGTCCAGTTATAGTGTTAAATCAAACGAACTATGGTTGTAGTCCTCTAAACATCCTATGCAAAAAAGAAACATGTTTGAAGTTATAAAAAGTAAAGTGTGCGATGCAGGAACAAATAATAGAATGCACATGGAACAGTAGCAGGCAAAAAACAGGAGCAGTACAACATGTTATACATGAAGAACAGTAACAGAACAAGTGTAACATGCTTTACAGTACAGTAGCAGGTAGAAAATAGGACAAGTGTAACATGTTTTACAGGAAGAGCAGTAGCAGGTAGAAACAGGAAAATNATAATATTGCAGGTACTCTGACAGAGTTAAAACTGAGACTGAACGGCTAAACAATCTTGACTTAGATGANGCTTCAAGAGGTTTCATTTGTATTAAGTTTTCTAAGTCATTCCAAAATTTATCTTTAGACCCTGTATCTAAACTTGCTTGAGGAGCATAAACACTTATAATATTAAAAATCTTAATATCAATGATAACCTTAAGGGCTATAATTCTATCCCCAGCTCTATTAATTTTTACAACATTATTTTTTAAACTCTTATATATAATTACATCTACACCATTTCTAGTGCGACTTTTACTAGAATACTAAAGTTTAAAATCTAAATTATCAATCTCCTTAGCTTTTCTCCAACCCACTTGGTTTCTTGAATACATAAGACATAAATTTTTCTATGAATCATAATATCAACTAATTCCATTAATTTACCATTGAGAGTACCTATATTCCAATATCCTATCATAATATTAATTTCATTGGTTTCATGGACTAACTTCTTTACCTACATTCGCCCGTAATGTGGAAACATTTGCTTATTTAACACTACACTCGGACGCCGGTGTAGCGGCCCTTGCACACTTTTCACTGTATTCAAGCTATACAGCGTGTCACTTTCAGGGGACGCCCTAGCACCTACACAAAGATCAAAAGGATTCATGTCATGATTTTTTTCGACAAGTTTTATGCTGGCTGTCGACTACCTAACACAACCCTCCACTTTTCTCATCCGGGTTTGGGGCCGACAACGACATTGTTATTTAATAAGACACAATGGAAAAAAAAAATTCATGCAGCTAACCCCACTTAGTGGGATAAAGACTTGTTGTTTTGATTTGAAAACATGTTTATTTAATGCATTTTTTACTTTTTTTTTCTTTTTAATTTTCAAAAACAAATTATTTTGTTTTTAAAAAATATTCAAATCATGTAAATGTTATCTTGAATAGTTTAAAAAATAGCTAAATAAGTTATAACATACCAAATACGTTTTATTTCAAGTAAAAACATAAACAAAATAAAAATAAAAATAAAAATAAAAAACCAAAATCAATTTGGTTTTGGTTTTTTATTTTTTATTTTTGTTCAATTTTTTATTATGTTTTGACTTGAAAATAAAACATATTTGATATGTTATAATTTGTTTAGTTATTTTTTATAATATTCAAAATAACATTTACATGTTTTAAATGTTTCTAAAAATAAGATATTTTTTTTCAAAATTAAAAAAGAAAGCAAGTAAAAAATGATACAAACATGTTTTCAAAATACAACAATAATAAGCTTTTATCCCCACTAAGTGGGGTCAGCTACATGAATCTTTTTTTTTTCCATTGGGCCCTATTAAATGCCATATTTTTTTCATTTAATTCTCATAATTTAAGATCATTTTTGTGTAACATGCCCAAGTCTGCTTAAGTTTACCTCCATCTTTCTTAATATAAGTCGAATCTAAATCATCTACTCTTTTAACTGGGTCATTAAATAGTCGACATTTAATTTGACCAAAAGATTTAAGACTACTCTCTAATCTTTTCTACCACTAGAGCTACTCCAGCCTTGCCATGGATATATTCGTTTCACATTGTCTCTAAGTGTAAAAAGCCGCTCATCCGCCTAAGCGTTATCATCTCAACAACACTTAGTTTTATGTTTCCTTTTATAGGCCAGCATTCTGTGCCATAAAACATTGCAAGTCTCATCACCATCTTATAAAATTTTTCTTTAAGTCTAATCGACACTTTTATTCACCTAATAGACTTGAGCTATCTAAAACGTTCACCCATTATTACAACCCCACCACTAGATTTACTACCACTAAAATTACATTCCATGTACTCAGTTTTAGATCTACTCAAACGAAAGACTTTAGACTCTAAAGTTGACCTCCATAATTTAAGTTTTTTTCTGAACTCTAAAATTACATGACATGTTGTTAAAATAAATGGAAAATAAAATTGATCCCAAACAAGCTTTAATAGTTTGAGTTTCTTTTCATGAAGAGAAAGAAAAATTCAATTATCAATATTGTGATTATTAAATTTTGTTTAGCGGAACCGGTAATTTCAAAGTTGTAAACAAATTAAGAAGATTAGAACTTTGATGCGGATAGTAATAGTTGCTATATTTCTGCAGTAAAGCAGAGTAGCTTGATGTATGCTGTTTACCTTATTGCTATTATGGTCAAGTGGGGGGGGGGTTTATCGAGGAGATTAAGTTAAGCGAGTTGAGATCATAGTTTCTCATACACTTCTCAAATGCACACCAATGCTAAAGAGTTGTGTCGGCGCTTAAAAGAAGAAAAGTTATGTTTGGGGGTCGCCCGTAAGAAACTGTCGGCAGCCGGAATCGAAATCCCGTCGCCCGCTTCGGAAGGACTTTTTAATTTACATATATATATATAATTTTAGAAAAAATATGAAATCAAACTGACCTCATATTTTCCATAGTTTAAATGAAAGAGC
>JXCR01141232.1:154808-192689 GCA_002079205.1 Phalaenopsis hybrid cultivar
TTCGATAAAAGTCAGGGAATAATGTCTTCAAAGAGGTCAAAAAGGATAGGACTTTACAACGAAATCGGACGAATGTGTGAAAAGGGAAAGACTCAAATCTGGAACAATGTTGAGGAATCCAAATGAAGAGAAATTAGGGGAGGCCACAGATCCTGAGGAGAACNAATAGGACTTTACAACAAAATCGGACAAAGAGGTGTGAAGGGGCAAAAGCTCAAATCTGGAACATTATTAAGAAATCCAAATGAAGAGAAACTAGGGGAGGTCACAGATCCTGAGGAGAACCTCAGTGACTTCCCAGTCTATCCTATGATTTGGCTCCAATTTTGAGAAGAAATTATTAAAGTGTTTCATCATGCCATTTTTATTTAATTAAGGCTTATATTTGCGTGACAGAATCACACAAATTGCCTAGAAGATAGGAGGGTTTATGTCGTATCGGACGACAACCTCGGAACCTAGAACGAGTTNGCTATCCTATGATTTGGCTCCAATTTTAAGAAGAAATTACAAATGTGTTTCATCCTGCCGTTTTTATTTAATTAGGGCTTATATTTGCGTAAAAGAAATTACAAATGTGTTTCATCCTGTCATTTTTATTTAATTAGGGCTTATATTTGCGTGACACTCAAATTGCCTAGAAGATATGAGGGTTTACGTCGTATCGGACGACAACCTCGGAACCGACAAATTGCCTAGAAGATATGAGGGTTTACGTCGTATCGGACGACAACCTCAGAACCTAGAACGAGTTNCTCAGTGACTTCCCAGTCTATCCTATGATTTGGCTCCAATTTTGAGAAGAAATTATTAAAGTGCATCCTGCCAATTTTATTTAATTATGGCTTATGTTTGCGTGACAGAGTCACACAAATTGCCTAGAAGATATGAGGGTTTACGTCGTATCGGACGACAACCTCGGAGCCTAGAACGAGTTTAGGACTTAAATCATACAGCAGAGTTATATGAATGCGCGACAACATCGGAACCAAGAACGAGTTAGGGCTCAGATCGTACAGCAGAGTTATACGAATGCCTAAAGAAAAAGGTGGAGGATTTATGTNAAGGATTTATGTTGCGCTAGGCACACAACCTCGAAAACCCATGTATTGTTGTTTGATTTATAGGAAAAGATATGGTTTTGCTGGGGAAGACATGTTCTGCAGTTGAAGATGACCGTGCTGCCCACTGCGCTAGCTCAAAATTCCTTGCCATGACGAGTTTAAGTTTTCTAGGGTGTCCAGTTATAATGTTAAATCAAACGGCCCTATGGTTGTAGTCCNTAGGGCTTAAATCATATGGCAGAGCTATACGAATGCCTAAAGAAAAAGGTGGAGGATTTATGTTGCGCTAGGCAAACAACCTATGGATTGTTGTTTAATTTCTAGGAAAAAGAGATGGTTTTGCTGGGGAAGATGTGTTCTGCTGTTGAAGATGGTCGTGCTGCCCACAACGCTAGCTCCAAGCTCATCGACGTGACGAGTTTAAGTTTTCTAGGGTGTCCGGTTATAGTGTTAAATCAAACGGCCCTATGNTCGCATCGCGCGACAACCTCGGAACCTAGAACGAGTTTAGGGCTTAAATCGTACGGCAGAGCTATACGAATGCACGTCGTATCGGACAACAACCTCGGAACCTAGAACGAGTTAGGGCTTAAATCGTACAGCAGAGCTATACGAATGCCTAGCCTCGGAACCTAAAACGAGTTTAGGGCTTAGATCGTACAGCAGAGCTATACGAATGCCTAAAAAAAAGGTGGAGAATTTATGTTGCGCTAGGCAAACAACCTCGAAAACTTATGGATTGTTGTTTAATTTCTAGGAAAAGGAANAACATAGCTATACGAATGCCTAAAGAAAAAGGTGGAGGGCTTATGTTGAGCTAGGAAAACAACCTCAAAATCCTATGGATTATTGTTTAATTTCTAGGATAAGGAATAATTTTGTTGGGGAAGACATGTTCTGCGGTTGAAGATGGCCGTGCTGTCCACCGCGCTAGCTTCAAGCTCACCGACGTGACGAGTTTAAGTTTTCTAGGGTGTCCAGTTATAGTGTCAAATCAAACGGCCCTATGGTTGTAGTTCTCTAAACATACTATACAAAAAGGAAACATGCTTAAAAGTATATAAATAAAAAAAAGTGCACTACATGACAACAGTAGGATGCATGTAGAACAGTAGCAGGTAGAAACATGAGTGGTATAACATGTTGTACAGAAAGAACAGTAGCAGGTAGAAATAGGACAAGTATAACGTGTTGTACGGTACGGTAGCAGGTAGAAACAGGACAAGTATAACATGTTGTACAGTACGGTAGCAGACAGTAATATGAAAAGTGTAACATGCTTTACAGTACGGTAGCAGGTAGGAATATGACAAGTGTAACATGCCATACAGGAAGAACAACAGCATGTAGAAACAGGAAAATTAAGTGTTGTAAAATGTAAAGCAAACATGTACGCACGTGAGATCCGATGTTCCTTAAGTATAACAAGCCTATATGCATCGCAAAAAGTGAAGTCTGAAAGAAACGTCGTCCAGGAAACCTGAGAAAAGCAAAAAACTCGAGAAAATCAACGAAAAAGACTCAAATAAAAGAAAATCCTCAAAACTCTTGGGGAAATCCCGAAAGGAAGGAAAAGTAACACGAGTGCCCTGTCCCAAAACTTTGATAAAACAAAAAGAAGATTTTGATGAGGGGGACTGCAAGCCCTCGTATGGGACTAGGCTCAGCTATATATTTATTCTCGAGGGTCCATGAAGGCTACTCGGTAACCCGAATGTATAGAACCCGCCACTCATCCAAAAGGGTGTCTTGAACCTCACTTAGAGGGCTATTTCCCAGCCTACATAGGTATTCGTCAGGTGAACAACCAGCTTTAAAATACGTTTTATGTTTTAAACATGCACACAAATTTTAAACATGCAAAGAAGAGTTATCAATTTTTGTTTCATAGAAAAGTATGTTTTCGTTTGAAAATGGTTTATCAAAACTTATCTTTTTTTTAGAAATTGTTGTTGTCCACGAGTCGATTACACTGCCAGGCATAAGACTGCCAACAACCTGAGGAGGTTCGAGCCGACTACCGCTAGACTTATGTCGGTGAAGGATACCATAACCTATTGTTCATCAAATGCCTGGATCTTGATGTTATAGGATAGGGCATCTTTCTGCTCTATCTTCAGTGTGCCTTTATCATCAACACCGTAGGCCCCAAAATGACTAATTGCAACCTTGCTTGATGGTTTAACGTATAGCAAAAGGCTATACGTGGACACTTACGCGTCAGACATAAGCATCAAAAACCGAACCAAGAAGCAAGGAAAAGAAAAGAAAAAAAATGGGGTGAGAGAGAGGAGAGACTGATTCACCCAAAACATCGAAAAGAACGAAGGTTGAATCAACCCTCAAAGCTCGTGACAAAAAGATTCGAAAATGAAGACTCGAAAATCCCCGAATCAATCCGAAATGGGTATCACCTCCTCCAATTTCAATTAATTTTATATGTTTTGTATCATGAAATTGAAAGAGAACAAATTTCCAAATAGTCTTATAACCGCCAAAACAACAGCTAAAAAAAAAAAATTGCCAAAACATCACCAAAAGATGCATTTAAAAACCCTCAAAACTACAGTCATTTCAGCCCAAAAAAACATATTTTTAAAAGGTTCCAAATAGCTTGCCAAAATCAGCCCACAAAAGGTGCATTTTAAAAGTTNTCAACCCAAAGCACAAACAAAGCCCACGGCCACAGCAATCCAAGGCACAAAGAGGCTCACGGCCTGGGTCAGCAGAAAAGAGGAAACAGCCCATAAGGCCCATAACCAAGGGTAACTTAAAAGACAACAGGTAAGACTTATAGTTGAGGCAACAAAGAGGGCCCAAAAGAACTAATGAGACTCACGGGTAGTAATAGGAACCAAAGCCAGCAAACCACACCCAAACAACCTCTCGGGTAGGGGCAAGGCAAAGCAAACCGAGCCCTCAAGCCAAGCCAGACCAAGCCTAGCAAGGCCAAACGAGACAACACAGCTCCCCACTAGATCTAAACCAAGCTTCAGCAAGACCAAAACGAGCCCACACAGCCCATACCAAGCCAAACCGAGCCTAACAAGGCTAGACAAAATGAAAACAGCTCGCCACTAGAACTGAACCAAGTTTCAGCAAGACCAAAACGAGCCCACACAGCCCATACCAAGCCAAAGAGCCTTCAATCGAGAAACAGAGCCAAAGCTGAGCTCCCAGCATGAAACGAAGCTACAGCCAGCCTCCATCTATAAATAAAATCAAAGACAACGAAGGTAAAGTGAGCCAACACAGCCCATACTAGAACCAAACTGAGCCCTTCAAGGCCAATCAAAACAANTCAATCAGGAGTCAAGACCAAAGCCAGCCACTTAAAGCCCAAAATCTGGCTCCACAACATTAAAATCCAGATTCCCCTAAAGCTTTAAACATCCAACTGTTTGAACTGAAAACCGTGACTTCAAACAATGCTAAAACCGAGTTCAGCAAAAACTAAGAAGCCAAACCGAGCCTAGCAGGGGCAAGACGAAATGAAAACAGCTCCCCACTAGAGCTAAACCGAGCTCAGCAGAAAGAAAAAAAAACAAAGCCAAAACCGAGCTCAATCGAGAAACAGAGCCAAAGCCCTCCATCTATAAATAAAACCAAAGCCAACGAAGGTAAAGTGAGTCAACATAGCCTGCATTAGAACCAAACCGAGCCCTTCAAGGCCTCAGACCAAACATTTTAGATAGATTTTATCATAGCATATATTTCAAACCAAAGAGTGTCACAGGAAGCCAAAACCGAGCCTCCAAAACCAAGGAATCACCTGCATATCTGAATATTTAGGCATGAAACAATCTCAACAGGTATTCGAACAGAGATGATGCGCATGAGGAGCTAATTCAAACTCCATATGTGTATGAGAAATAAAATAAGCTCTCTAACATTCTTTTTAAGCAAAAGCAGGACATAAAATGCTAAAACCGACACCCCAACATGCTTGCAAGAAGTGCTAGAAATTATTCCAAAAACCATGCTCCAATTATCTCAATCGCTACCAACATAAACATGATAGGATAAACAAANTCTTTCTAGTTGGAAGATTTACTTTTTATTTTCATTTCAATAACTAATGGTAAGCCCTTTACGGATTTCAGTTGATTGCTGTTATTCTGGGTCACCTATGGTCTTCTGAGTAAGTTATGGTTAATCTCTTCTATGGTTTCTTGCAACTATCATTATCTTCAGGTTTCACGTACTTGTCTAGATTTTTATCTTTTAGATTTCATGCTGTAGGCATCAACAGATGAGGGGAAGGATAGAGCTACTACTTCGGCAGCAGAGATTGACGAAGGAGGATGTGNTCGGACAAGGAGGTGTGAAGGGGGAAAATCTCAAATCTGGAACATTGTTAAGGAATTCAAATGAAGAGAAACTAGGGGAAGCCACAGATCCTGAGGAGAACNTGCCGACACAAAAAAGAAAGAAAGGTTGTTTGGGGGGGTCGCCCGTAAGAAGCTGTCGGCAGCCGGAATTGAAATCNACGAGAACGTGGTGTCCACGCTCATGGTGAAAAAATTAGGATTGGACACAAAAGCATCCCCAATCATATTCTCTTACCTGGATGAAGAAGGGAAATGAGAAACGTGTAGATCAGTAGCGCCTAGTTAATTTCTCCATCGAAGACTAGCTACACGAGCAAGTATGGTGCGACGTGGTTCCTATGGACGCCTGTCACATTCTGTTAGGAAGGCCTTGGCAATTTGATCACAAGACTCAACACGACGGGTTCTAGAACACTTATTCTTTCAAGAAGGACGGGAAACGTATCGTTTTACTACCTGTTAAGGATGCAAAAACGGGACCAATATAGAGGTTGCATTAGTTCCTCGTAACACTAGCATTACTACAGTAAGTTAGAGATACCCTTGTAACACTAGCATTAAACCTCCTGGAAGGAAGCGACGAAAGAGAGGCACCAAGACTACTGCAACTATTGCTACAGGACTTTCAGGATGTTATGACTAACACCTTACTAGAGGGAATACCACTTCTAAAGGACATCCAACACGCCATAGACCTTATACCAGGATTCGTATTGCCAAATCAACCAACCTCTAGATTAAGACCAGCGGAGTATGAAGAACTACAGCGGCAAGTGCAGGATCTCGTTGCAAGAGGGCTAGTAGAGAAAGCACCAGTCCTTGTGCAGTCCCTGCCCTGATGGTGCCGAAAAAGGATAGATCATGGAGAATGTTCATAGACAGTCGAGTAATCAACAAGATTACCATCAAATGTCGATTTCTCATACCCCTCTTAGATGATCTCTTTGACTAGCTACATGGAGCCACTATCTTCTTCAATATAGACTTGCGTCGTGGATATCACTTGATATGGATGAGGCCAGGAGGCAAGTGGAAGACTGCCTTCAAGCCGTGGGATGAACTTTATGAGTGAATCGTTATGTCTTTTGGTCTGTCGAACCCACCTAGCACTTTCATGAGATTAATGAACCAGGTATTCCGACCTCACATTAGAAAGTTTGTCATTGTCTACTTTGACGACATTCTAGCATACAACCAGTCGGAAGACAATCACTTGCATCACCTGAAGGCAGTATTCGAGGTACTATGAGTCGAGCAACTGTATGCCCATCCGAAGAAATGTCACTTCATGACAAGTCAGGTTTTTTTGGGTTACATGGTGTCTAGTCCAGGAATTTAAATGGATCCCATAAAGATAGAGGCCATTATCAGCTGAGCCATACACAATCATAAAGGCAATTTTTGAGAGTGGCATCCTTCTAATGATGATTCATCAGACACTCCCAACACCATCACCTCTCCTTTGACTGAACGTCTCAAGAGGAAGGCATTTTTTGGACAGCAGCAACCCAGAACAATTTTGACACACTAAAAGAAAAGGTGACTCAGGCACCCATGCTAGCACTACCAGACTTAAACAAACTTTTCGAGGTAGAATGTGATGCCTCCGACGTAGGGATGGGAGCGGTACTAAGTCAGGGAGGACACCCCATCGCTTTCTTCAATGAAAAGTTGAACGAATCCATGAGAAAATACTCAACCTACAATAAAGAATACTATGCCATCGTAAGAGCTCTGGAACACTAGAGTCATTACCTATTGAAAAACGAGTTTATACTATTTACAGATCATGAAGCCCTAAAATTCCTCAACGGCAAGTGCAAACTAAAGGGATGACACGCCACCTGGGTGGAATTTCTAGCCTCATTCTAGTTTGTGCTAAAACACAAGGCGGGAAGCCAAAACCGCATAGCAGATGCACTGAGTCATCGACACCTATTAATCACATCCATGCAATTCGAGTTGTGGTCTTCGAGGTCATAAAGGATCTATATGAAATAGACGAAGATTTCAAAAACATATGTGAGCAATATCAGGAGAAGCCAGCAGGGCAATACTACCACACAGATGAATAATTATTCCACCAGAGTCAGTTGTGCATTCTCCAGTGTTCACTAAAGGGGGTCATTGTCCAGGAAGGCCACAACAGAGGACTAGCAGGTCATTTCGGCAAGGACAAGACCCTCAATGCGTAAGAGAGCATTTTTTTGGCCCAAGCTAATAAGAGATGTAGAACAATATGTCAAGCAATGTAGGATTTGTCATCTAGCAAAGACAAGAGCTCAGAACGTTGGGTTATACGCACCACTTCCAGTATCAGAGGTACTGTGGATGGACACTAGCATGGATTTCGTGCTAGGACTTCCAAGGACTCCGTAATAGTTATAGTAGACAGATTCTCCAAAATGACCCACATTGTACCCTGTCATCGGGCACTAGATGCCTCTCACATCACCGATCTACACTTCAAGGAGATTGTAAGGTTGCAGGGATTCCCAAGGCAATCACCTCTATAGGACACTATATGGAAAGCTCGGCACCAAACTCTAATTCAGCTTGGTAGCTCATCCACAAACAGACAGACATAGGTAGTAAATCAGAGCCTCGGTAATCTCTTGAGGTGTTTCGTGGGAAAAAACATAAAACAATGGGATCTTATCCTAGCCTAAGCTGAGTTCGCCTATAACCGATCCATCAACCAAACAACTGGAAGAACTCCCTTCGAGATTGGGAACGGGCGCAATCCACTCACATCACTTGAATTGGCACCACCTCTGTCGCCTTCAAAAATTAGCAAGAATGCCACAAAACGAGTTCACGAGATTCAGGAGCTCCACGAAGTTGGCAAGGAAATTGTTAGCAGAATCGAAAATACCAGACACAGGAAAATAAATCCAGAAAGAAATTAACGTTTCAAGAAGGCGACCTAATATGGATTCGATTGAAAAAAGAATGATTTCCCACAAGATCATTCGGGAAGCCTAAGTCGAATCTCGATGGGTCATTCAGAATACTCCAAATGCTGAACGACAATGCCGATAAGATCGACCTGCCCGGGGACAAACATTTCAGCCACGTTCAATGTTGCTGACTTAACATAATAGTTTGAAGAGCCTGAAGCTTCAACAAATGAGGTTGAAGCTTCCCCAACCCCAGGCTAACGCGAACGCCGAAGCTACGCTCGGATGTGGGCGCTGACTACCGAAGCAGGAAACTTTAAACCACGGGTCTAGGCCCCGCTTGGAATTGCAAAAGCGGGAGCGAGGGGATTGCGAATTCTCGTGAGGGCAAGAGATTCCGCGAGATGGCTGGATGGATCGCGCGAACTATGGCGATCCATCTAGGGCATCACCAATCTGCCGCTCTAGGGAGTGTTTTCTGGATTTTTCTTGGCTTCCCGCTCTCTTCCTTTAGGTAGAAGTTTCTTCCGTCCGGAGGAGGGAGGGGCCTACAACTTGCCTACCCCTGTGTATGGAGAGTCAATTCTAGTGGAGTTATCTTTTGATCTCCTGTGTGGTCTCTTCCCTTTTGTTAGGGCTATATCCGAAGACAAATGATGCTTCAGTTGTATCTAGCTCCGAGGTGGTATTGTAAACTTCCAATTTCCTTCGCTTCTTCTCCCTGACCCTTCTCCTACCAATCACTTTAGCCAACTACCACCCCAAATCCTTCCACCTCACTGTCGTCACCTCTACTTCGCCAAAAACCTTGTTGTCCCACCAACCTACAATCAACCGAACACCATCCCAACTTACCCAAGCAACCACTCGACCTTCCCCACCTTTCCCTACCACTTCGCCGACGCCGACGCCGCCACCGCCTTCGAATCTCTTCCTACACCCTAATCGGAGATTCATCTATTATTGTATTTCCTTTCTGTTTGAGTCATATTGTAATCTTATTTTTATATTAATAAAAGTTTGCTTTTTGTGTTACACCACATCCCAACTAGTCCAGGTATCAAGCAGCAATAAAATTGTAAATGGTGACGAGTCAAGGAAAGTGAGTTCTTCGATGGCCGGGGCTTTAAACTTCAACCAGAAAGGACAAACAAAAAACTTCAAGAACGTGCTTGCAAAATATATTTTTTCTTTGATAAAACTAGTTAAGAGTACCTTTGCCACCAGAAACTTCCGGGAATGATGAGACTGGGATCTGTGCAAAAGCAGCCGTCAAAGATTCCTGCAGAGAAGAGGGTAACCTTTTCCTTGATTGGATAGCCTCAAAATAGGCATCACAAGTAGGGATTCCTGACCTTCCTTCAGCTTTCTTTGCCATTGTTGGATCATTAATAATTGGCTCTAATTCAAGGAAAAAAGTGAATTTCTCATAACATAATTGCGTGTGTTGATTCTATTCATATAAAAAGGTTAAATTGCCACAGAATAATCAAAAGTAACAGCTGACCCATTGGAAAACAAAATGCTCAGCATAATCTAACTTATGACGTCAAAACAATGAAGAACTATGTATTTTCTATGTTCAACGAAAGTTTTATGCAATTTAGATAAGTAATCATTGGAAAGGTTAGCAAAAGAGAAGATCTATATCTCATTTTACAAACTGTCAACACTTCAAGGCAGCAAGTATCGAATGATCCACTGAAAATGGGGTCAATGATGTACAATATAAAGATTAGCTCTGGATTGGCCCCCCACTAAACTAGCTAATATGTTTCAGGAGAAAGAAATGTTTATCCCTTAAGATGCTGGATAACAATCTTACCTTTTGGTGCCATTTGGGTTAGACAGAACCAAGATATTTTCAAAATAATGACTGGGGAGATATACATTCATGTCAAAAAGAAGCTAGCATGGAATCTCATCTCTTCTACAAATCAAAGACAATTTGTCTTGAGCCCTCATTAAGCTTTCAAAAATAAGGAAATTTACCAGTTTCATAATTTGGTTTGGTATGGCTAGAAATCAGCGTTCATTTTAAGCTCAACGAGCCCACCATGAGGTAATTTCAGTTTTACACAAAAGATAAATTCAACTGAACAACTTTCAAACCATGTTTTATAACCAAATAACCCCTTAGAGATCAATTAGAAGAACATTGGGAATAATACCTAATGAAAATAATATAACACAAAATAAAGTTATGTGAAGTGAAAATTCAGAGTGGAGAAAGAAGATGCATCAATAAGGTGAGTAAGAAGAATTAACATGCAAGGGAGGAATGAAAAAATAAGAAAAATAGGTCAAAAATAATATAACTTGGTACAAAAGGCATGTCAAATAGAGTTGATATTAATGTTGCACAAAGAATTGAAATGAATCAAATATTAAGCCTAAAACAGTGAGATAAGGCTAACAATGATAATGATAATGATAATGATAATAGCCCTGAACAGTATCTTTATTTCTTAACATCCCCATGCAGGCAAAAATTTATATCTATATCGTAAGTAGGAATACTCAATTAACATTTATATGGAAAATGTTCATCCTCCAAAAAATTAATTTTTCATTCTATAATCTTCAAAAATAAAGTCAAGTCCAAAGTTTTTGATCTATAACCTATCAGCTTGGGATTTAATTTTAAATCTTTTAATGAACTCGTGATTGCTGATCAAAATAGATGAGGAAAAAAGGCTCCTAATGCCAATCACTAAAAGTACATTTTTCTATGCAGATTTTTGGGAATAATAAACTCTATAATATTCTCATTAAGTAAATAACAGATATATATATATATAGCTCAGACTAACCCTCATACAATTAGAGGGAAAGTCAAATCATCATAATAAAAAAATAAAAATAAAAATAAAAACACAATAATGGAATACGTAAGGGAGAATAATTTCTTCCCCTCAAATGTAATAGTGAATCCACGGTTTCCTAAACTAGACATGCATATCAACACTCCCTCTCAAATTGTGTTGTATGTCATACATCACAAACTTGCTACTTAAATCACTGAAGTTGTGCCGAGAAAAAGCCTTGTAAGAATCTTAATAATTTGATATCGAGTTGGGATATAACTTAGCTAAAGAACCCCTTCGTTGACCTTCTGAGAGATGAAGTGTTTGTCAATCTCTAAATGTTTGGTTTGATCATGGTGTATTAGATTCTTTGAAATACTGATGACTGATTGACAATTATTGAACATTTTAATAGTGTTTTTAGCTCTCCATGTGAAGTCCCACGAGTAATTTCTTTAGTCACATCCCATCACAAATTCTTAGGATCGGAGGCACAATACTCAAATTTTGCATTGTTTCTTGCTGACAAAACATGCTATTTACTTCTCCAAGTAGCAAGGATATCCCATATAAATAAACAATAAATCATTTATCAGTCAGACCTCTAACCCAACTACCATCAGTGTAGATCTCAATATCACGGTTCTCGGTCTTCTTGAATATCAATCCATGCCCTAGAGTCATCTTTAGGTACCTTAAGATTCTAAAGACTGCTTCTCAATGATCTTCATTTGGATCATTCATACATTCGCTCACTATACCCATAGAAAAAAGCATTGTTGAGTCTTGTATGTAACAGATAAATAAGTTTTCCCAAAAGCCTTTGATACATCCCTTCTTCAATTGGGGTGTTATCTTCTCCTTTAATGCTCGTCGATTAAAATCCATAGGAGTATCTATTGGTTTGCATCCCAACATTTTTGATTCGTTTAATAGGTCATTGATATATTTTTTTTGGGATATGATAATGCCTTATTTGAATCTAGCTACTTCCATTCCCAAGAATAACTTGAAATTCCTATATCTTTGATCTCAAACTCGGCAATCATTTTTCTTTTAAACCTTTCAAGATTCCTCATGTCATTGCATGTAAGAAAAATGTCATCTACATATAAAATAAAGATGGCTATCAAAACTTCTTGATTTTATTTCACAAATAAAGTGTGATCAGCCTTACAGTGATAATAACCATTAACAAAAAAAGTCTTGGTGAAAGAGATCATTTCAACCCATACAATAATTTCTTTAATTTGCACATCGGCTGATTGTTTGTGTTGTTCTTTAGTCTAGAACATATCTCCATATAAATTTCTTTCTCAAGGTCCCCATTAAAAAAATACATTAACTGATTGGCTAATGTAAATGTTAGTTCTGATTTATAGCAAATGACAGTAATACTCTTATAGTGTTGAGTTTCGCAACTGGAGCAAATGCCTCTTAATAGTTGATCCCATAAAACTGAGTAAACACTTTTACTATCTAATGTTGAACATTTTTATGCTCCCATCTACTTTGTATTAAACAGTGAATACACATTTGCACCCTGCACTTCTTTTCCTATGTGGCAGAGTTGTTATGATCCAAGTATCATTCTTTTCAAGGACAAGAATCATTTTTTCTGCAATCTATTTCCAAGCAAATGTAGATAAGACCACCTGGATTGAATTTAGGACCTGCACATTATCTAAATTCTGAAAAAGAGATTTATAAGAGGGTGATAATTTTTCATAAGTTAAAAACTCTTTGATTGAGTATTTGTTCATTATTATGCTTCTTCCTATCGTGTTCATAATGTGTTGATCCAACCTTTGTATGAATATTTGGGGTTTGTGGAGCTAGTTCCAGTGATTTGCTTTCTTCATTTTGCATATTGTCCCTTACATGCTCATTGTTTTTTTTCTTTATGGTGTATAAATAGAGTTCTTGGTTTTGTTGGGGGCGGAGCTGTGAGAGGATTTAATTGAGTAATAAGTTAAGTTTTAGGTTAATTTGTGATAATAGGGACAAGAGTGGGTTCATCAAAGATGTAAGGGATGTGAGTTTGAGGTTCTTGAATGGTATATACCAAATCTAATATTCTCTCCAACTCTATCCAAGAATGTCAGATTTGGGATAATAAAGTAAGTTTTCAAAGAATGTGGCATTCAAAAAGTTATAAATTTGTGTTTATGGAAAGTAACATTTCTACTCATTTTTTAAAGAGTGACCCACAAAGATGCAATTGATTGACCTACGATCAATTTTGAACTGGTTAGGTTAATGTAGATGAACAAAAGCGATGTAACCAAAAATTTATAGTGGTGCATATAGATGCATCTGATTGAACTAGGATCAATTTTAGTCTGATTAGATTGATGTAGAAGAACAAAAGCGATGTAACCAAAAATTTTTAGCGATAGGTTAGAAATAAATGATTGAATATGCAAGTATGATTTTATGACGGTGTTGAGTGATTTGTTAAATTTTAGTACTCTGTTGGGCATCCTATTTATGAGATAGATAGATGTGAGAATTACATCACCCCAAAGCTATTTGGGTACATTATTAGTGAATGAAATTAATCAGGCCACTTCAATGATATATATGTTCTTTCTCCAGCGACAATATTTTGTTGGAGTGTCAACACAAGAGCTTATATGAATAATGTCCGTTTTTTATAGATAAGAACCAAGAGTGGAGTTGTAATAATATTTTAAATTATTGGTTTTAAAAATTTGAATTTTGCTCTAAAAATGTGTGAGGATCATGTAGTGAAAGGTTTCAAACATGCTCGCAATTTCAGAAATTTCCTTCATGGGAAAGGTCTTGTGGTTCTGATGTGTTCATCAATAAAGATAACAAACCATCTAGCTCTATTTGTATTTTTTATTTTTGAGGGCCCCCGGACATTAATATGAACCATGCAGAAGGGACGTATTGGTTTGTATTTCAGGCTTGAGATGTTTAGCAAATTGACAAGTTTCACACTGAGAAGGCATAAGCTTTTTATTGATAAATGAATGGGGATACAATTTTTCAATATAATAGAAGTTATGATGCCCAAGGCAAAAATGTCATTGCAAAACTTGAATCTCATGAGAAACTTACTCAAATTCAATATTTGACTCAAAGGATTGTGCATGATGGGATGTTCCTTTTGGAGTGAGAGTTCTAGGGGCCGTTTGGGGCTACGATTTTACTGCGGTGCGGTTTGTGACCGTGTTTTAGTCTATTTGGATTATGCGATCGCGGGGGCGTTTTGATAAATCCAATTGAAACGAGGGCAGTGGGTTCAACAGTACGGTCCGCGGGTTCGAACCTGCGGCCCGCATACCTTCGATTCTATTTTACGCGACTGACCTTTTGTGTTCCTTCCGTGGTTGTCCTCTTGTTCCTATGCGACCCTCTCGACGGGACTATTGCCCTAATTTCTCTTCTCTCAATCCCCTTGAATCCATGGCTTCGGTTAGCTGTGGGTGGTTGTCTGGTGACCCTTACATACTTCTCGTTCTCATCTCTTTTCTTAAGCTTGATTCGGTGGTTTTATTCACTCTGTGCTCTTTGCGGTGGTTCCCTTTCAGTTGGTGTTTATTGCAGTGAGTTTTCTATTCTCTTTTTCCCTACCACTTCTCTTCTTCGACTCGGTTTGGCGGTGGTGTGCATTATGCATTTCTGTGCGATAGTCCCTCTTCTACCTATCTCTTATGTTCTGGCAATTTGTCTTATCTATTAGGTGGTTTTAGGATTCTGCAAATGCTAATGTGCAATGATTCTTCGTTTGGCTGTTGGTTTCCTCTCCCCTAACTTCTCTCTTTGCTCGGTTTGGTGGTTTTCGGTTTAATATGCTTGGTTGATGATTTTGATGTTTCATGTTACATCCAAGATGGATTTGGTTTATGATTTTGATATGCTCGGTTGTGATCGTATCGACCGAGCATATCAGGGATGATTTTGATTCTTAATGTTGCATACATAAAGCTCAGTTGTGATATGCTTTGTTGATGATTTTTATGCTTTATGTGTATCAATGATGCTCAGTTTGATGCTTCATGTTCATCTATGATGCTCGGTTTGATGCTTTATACTTTATGTTGCATCCATATTTAAGGTTGCTCGATTATGTGGCATTATACTTAATGATACTCGATTTGCGTCATACAAATGCTTTATACTTCAGTTGTGATACGCTCGGTGGTGGCGATGATTTCATTTGAGCATTCAAAATACATGGTGGTGTGATGTTTGTGGATGTGAAGGTGTGTGTAGGTGTTTGCTCGAACTTTGGTTGAGGTGTTTAGTGTTGTTGATGTGTGTGTGTGTTGGTGTTTGGGTGTGCTGGTGTGTGCAAGTGTGCGGTATGTGGTGTGTGGAGGTGGTGGTGATTGTGTGATGTGTGATGTGTGATGTGTGGATGTGTATTTCATGTTAGCTCTTAGGGTTTTTGTATGACATGGGCAGGTGTGTGGTAAATGGTGCGTGGATGTGTTATGTGAGGTTGTGTGGTGTGTGATTGCGTGGTGCGTGGATGTAGGTGCGTTGGTGGATTTTGTTTGTGGGTGAAGTGGTGGTGGAAGGTGTGTGGTTGTTGATAATGGTGGATGTGTTTATGTGTGGGTGTTGGTGATGGTAGATGTGTTTGTGTGTGGAAAGACATTGCTTATGACTAGTGACATTCTTTTTTTGTAGTTCTCAGGGTATATGATAATTATTTTATTTACTCTAGTATCACAATGGTTAAGACCAAAGAGACTGATTCATCTGCGAAGTGGGATAAGTATAAAAAGATAATATTTTGCGGCATTTGCCTCAACGAGGTCAAACTGGGAAATAAGTCGACATCCTATTTTAATAAAGAAGACTGACAAAATATTATTAGAAAATTCAATAAAAGTACAGACAAATAGTAAGATAGGATGCAGTTAAAAAAGAAGTGGTATCAGCTACAAAAGGATTGGAAAATGTGAATGGAATTGAAGCAAGGATCAATGAGTTTAAGGCGGGATCCGGTAAAGCGAACGATTGATATTTCCGATGAGTGATGGGCTGAGAGACTAGCGGTAGGCATTTTTTAAATATCCCCAATTTTTATACATTTTTAAATTATTTTCAAAATCCAAGAACATGTTATATGACTTTGTAAGTGGTGTTTGCTGTAAAAAAATTTAAATGTTGTGGAATCAATCTTGAGTTGAAAGAGAAGTTGGAACGTATGTTTGAAAATGTTGTGGCAGCGGACAACAATGCATGTGCCCCCAATGAGGCAGAGTTTGCTAGCATCCCCAAAAATTTGGGAGTTGATCAAACAGGTGATTCTAATGAAGGCACTAACCCGACCCTCCATAAAATTGAGTCCACTAGCAGGTCAAAGCGTCCCGGGTTGGAAAAAAAAAAGAGGGAGCTGCTTTTCTTAGAAGCTAGAACGCACAGTTGGTAGCTTCATGCACCAATAACCCCGTCCCATCACAAGCAACTTCTGTCCAACAAGTTATGTGAATTCTGGAGGCAACTCCAGAAATTTAAGAGAACATGCCGCTGTATTTTTTTCGATGAAGTTGCATAAAGAGTTGACCCAGAGAAATTTTTTCATGACGAGGATCGTTGACAATAGGATGACTTACCTATGTTATTTTCATGGGAGCAGTTTTGCTTGAGTTATGGGATGTTTCATATTTGTTATTTGTTTATTTACTTTGGATATTTTTATTTGCTCATGATTTTTCATGTTGCATTGGATATTTATGCTACTTTGGACATGTCACTTAAGAATTTTTCATTCTTCGTTATATTTTCTATTTGCTTTTGTAATGTTATTTGCTTATATTGGTTTTGTTCATAACCTTATATGATTGTAACTAATTCATTGATGCTTACGTGTTAATTACTTCGATACTGAAATACATTGATGCAACTATAGAAAGACGCAGAAGGAGAGTTGCGGTTGCAGTATGTTTGATGTTTGATTATTATAACTCCTACATAGAGTTGTCCCTTTCCATGACACCCTCATATGTTGGCGACAAATGAGTTGAGGAATTACTAGTGGGCTACCCAATGAGGTTTAGCAATATATTTTGCATGACACAGGCGATATTAACTAATCTGTTGGAGGAACTACATAGAGATCATGGAGTTCATGACTCATCTAGAACGACTTTACAAGAGGTGTTAACAATAACCCTATACATATTATCACATAATGAATCAATATAATGAGCTATTAAGCGATTTCAGTACTTTCAAAATGATTTACAAATACTTCATAGTAGGATTGAATGCACTTATTAGATTTTATTCACAAGTCCAAAAACCAACAAATCATACATTCGAACAGAACCCCACAAAAATTTCACAAGATATGCGGTATATGCCAACAATTTAAGGTAATTTCTCCTATTTATTACATTTAATTTTCATATGAATATCGTAATTATGTAACCCTTCGTAATCTTTCTAGAATTATAATGAAGTAATTGATAGAACACATGTTGATGCACGTGATCTAAATAAGAAAATCACATTTATCGATCATTGTGAGTCTCCGACGTAGAATGTCAAGTGGTATGCAACTTCAATATGTGATTCTTTTTGTAATAGCCGGTTGGGAGGGCAGTGTCCATAATAGTCGAATTTTCAAATCCGCAACACGAAAAAGCAAATACAGCTTCCTACATTCACCCACAGATTCGTTTTACACTGAGCTACTCTTCTAATTCTTTAATTCCTTTAACACTAATCGTTCAATTCACATCAGGTAAATACTATTTGGTCTATGTTGTGTATCCATTACAGCGGTGATATCTCAAACTCTATCTTGATACGAGATACCACATACTTGGTTTTGAGCGAGCCAACAATGTCACGCGGGGCAGGAAAAAATGTTCAACAAAAGATATTTCTCCTTACGGAGTATCATTGAGAAGACTTTTGGTGTTTGAAATAAGAAATATGTTATATTTCACAATTTGTCATTTTACCCGTTCTCCAAATATGTGCAGATTGTAATTGTAACAAAAACTCTCTACAATTATATTCGACGACATTCTTCCCGCAACGACATCAACTTCTGTAAGGCGAATGAAGATCATGCACATGTCCTTCCCGAGGCAAATGAGTATCGTCTTGGACAGTATTTGTCACAGACCTAAAATAATATTCTTGAGATCTGCACTCAAGATGGGAAAGGTGCAAGCGAGATAACAAAGTTGAGAGAACGAATTACGGTTGCGATGGTCGTAGGATGATTGGAGACTGTTAGTTTTTACTTATGTTAATTTTAATGATTGTTGAAGAAGTTTACAATTTATTATATCAGTATTTTATATATTTCATGTTTATTTTTATTCCTTATGCATTCAATATTTATTGTTTTGATTTTTTATTGAAGTTGTGTGTTTTCATCCTTTACATTTTTTTGTGTGGGTTTTAGAGGTCTATGATGAGACATCTGTCACATGTGAAATCCTAATGAATGCGACCAAGTTTCTCTTTTTTCAGTGCTACAGTTTTTTTAGGTTCTTTTGGATAACTTTTTTTAATGATATGTGATCCTGACTGTTTATATGTAACAGTATAACAATAATTTTAATTAGAGTTTTCACTTATATTTCCTTACTTTGTAACAGTACCAAAAATTTGATCCTGAAGAAAATAAGAATTTAACTTTTTAATTATATATATATATATATATTGGGATACTACCCAAGTATACGTATCGTTATTTTTTATTAAGACTTGAATATGAAACCCACAGGAAAATTATGCAATATGCACTTTTGAACAGCAATTTTTTTATTTTAAATAGACAATTACTTAAACTACAAATATTTTCGCAGTATTAAAATTCAAATATTTTTGGTATTTTTAATATTTTGACACAAGAGTAACAATTTAAAAAGATAATTTAAGTTTATGTAAAAGAAAAATACTAAATTTGAAAAATATATTTCTCCTTATCATGAATCAGTAATAAGTATAGGAATTTTGTTGTGAAAATATGCAAATTGTGTTGTGCCAAATATGAGCAATTATATTATTTACCCTTACTAGAGATGCTATAAAGAACATTGATTAATTTAAAGTTTGAGTAGTTCTGAAGATCGGCTAGATAGGGAAGATACTAGCTCTCATTCTAGAGTTCTATCGATTCCCTTCACCTGAGGGCTAACATCTCGTATCAGAACCTAAAACAATAAACAAAATTGGGGGCTTTAACCTGTCACTTTAAAGTCTTCTAACTCTCCACCCTTCAATGATTATTTTCTTATTTATTTGCACTAAATCATATGAATTACATTCTCATTCATACAACCTCATGTGATTCTTTCCAATTGTTGACTGAGACAATACAAGTCTGATTCTTACATGTTCTCAAAATAAATTTTAACATCTAGATAGGTCAAATCAAGAAGTAAATGAAGTTCATGGATTTAAATCGTCACAACTTCTTACAACATTAAAGATCAATACTCTTCACAACTTCCATCCAAATTTTAATTACTTATTATTTTAAGGAGAAAGATAAAGAAAACTACTCAGAATCCATGAACAAAATAAAAACACACATTAATTTAAAAGTAGAAATCATTGTCAAACCAACAAGAAGTCTCGATTAAAACCAAAAGTAGTTTAAAGAACAAAGATAAAAACTATCTCAAATCCTCCACCAAACTCTTGAAGTTCCTTTGAATCTCTTCTCTTTTACAACACTTTAAACTCTCAAAATAAAACTAAAAACAAAAAGGAAAAAAAGTAAATTTTGTGGTGCCTGAATCTTAAAATAAACTAAAAATAAAAAGGAAAAAGTAAATTTTTTTGGTGTCTAAAAAACTCTCCAAAATTATCTCTCCAAACTCCTTAATACTCTTCTGCTAACTCTTTTCAGAATTTTCAAGCACCCCTTCAAATGTCTCAACTTCCTTCTTTTATAAATCTCCAAAAGGTGCCTTAGAAACTCTTCAAAATGTGTCCACATTCGATGAATTCTCCAAAGGAAGCCTCCTTTCACAAGTTTTTAACCATATTTTCATTCTTAGTGATCATAACCACCCTCTTAAGCTAATAGGTGCCTCAAATACCTTTTCAAAATTTGACCAAATGAAGAAAACCGCCAAATAACTACCTATGGCGCTTAAGCGCGGGGCCTCTGGCGCTTAGGCGCAGCCTTCTCTGTTTAACCAGCGCTTAAGCGCCGGATCTGGCGCTTAGGCACCAAAACACTTTAGCACAATTTTCACCTTTTTGCTCTAAATTTGATCATTTTTCACTCCTTTAAGCAATTTTCACAATTTTACTTGTACATGAAAGAAAAACATAAAAATACCTTCCATTAAAGCGGAATATCTCAAAAATAGGTATAAAAATGTATCTAAAAACACTATATTTTAGGTGTATCAATATGCATATGTGACATACATGAGCTTGGTATTACATGGGTTAAATGCAACTAAGAACCTTTTTTATAAAGTCTATAGCCTTTTTGTAGTGATAAATTCGTTGATTTATATAATGAGTTCCCTGAGATCTCACAGTTGCATAAAATTTTATTAATTACTTATGTTATCAATTTTTACTTGTGCAATGTATAAGGGCATATTTTTTAAGTCCTTAGAAAAGATGAGCTCAAAGAATTCAAGTACCTCCAAAGAATTGCACTACTACTGTGAATTTCAATGTTCTCTGCTCACTTCACGTCAGTCACATAATAACGGGAGACAGTTTTATAGTTGCCCACGAAGAATCACAAAAAACCGTGACTATCTTCAATGGACAGATAAACTGGAAGATTTCACCGCCGAGAGTGATCGGGCATAGAGAGTATCCCTAGAGGACGACTTAGCTCGTTACATGCGTTGTCTGCATTTTAAAAAATAATATCATCATATTATTAATTATTGTTTTAATAATCATTTTCTTAATTTTGGTAGTCATGCTACTCACTGTTAAGTGAGGTGTCTACATTTATTTTGCAATGTTCAATACTAGATATTTCCTTTTAAAATATAGAATGTATTGGTACAAACAGTTCTGATGAAAAAAATATTATTATGTTAGAGCAAAATGGACATTTATCCCTAAATAGCTGCAACACAACTGTTTTAAAACTGTAAAAAACAAATAAACAGTCATCTTATCCACAACAGTTTCTTCACAGTAGTTTCCTGTGCAGCTGCTGCGCAACAGCTTATTATTAAGTTATAGCTGCCCTAAACAAACCTATAATGAGCAGAAAGCGTCCATGATACAAATTAGCACTACCAATCATCTTCCCCAAGTCCATCACCTATAATCACTCATATTAGGAGAATTTAATAACATAATTCATGTCACGAGTTAGTTTCCTGATAGACAATAAACTACAGTGAGATTTCGGAACATAAAACACATATTGAAGAATAGGATCTTTTATGTTTCACACTTCCTTTTTCATCCATAGATGAGAGAAAGCCATATACGCTTCTAACTGTAGCATAGTTTTTACAAGAATGGAAGGATTGAAAAGCAGTGATATCACATATCATAGTCTAATGCTCCAGAGTCCACTATCCAAGGCTGATTCTTCCTACTGAAAGCAACAAAAGTAGATGGAAGGCTGCCTTGATGTGCTAGATGGCTAATAGAAGGTTTAGAATATTATTCCAGAATCATTTTCGCAGAGCATTAAATTGTTTATTATTGAATGAACTATGTTCCTGAGGCTTGTCTGCCTTTGAAGCTTTGTTCATCTGACTTTTTCCATCATCTTTGACTTTGTTGGTCTTCCAATATACAGGTTTTCCATAAATTTTCCAATACTTCCCCTTCAGCTGACCAAGTTTCTTGCAATGATCATACCACGGTCTTTTCCCCTTTGATTTGTGAATGTATAAAGCCGAGTAGTAACATTTAATATAATAGAATTACATGTCATCATGAGTTTCTTCCTGCTAGTTTCTCTTCGTACTACAGCAAAGGCTTCACGAATTGAGAGATGAGATCTCATTCTCATTATTCTTCCTTTGACTTCATCTAATTCCTTATTGAGTCCTAGAAGGAACTTGATGGTTCTCTTCCATTCAAGAATTGTTTTGTAAAGAGCAGTCCGGTAAACACTTCCATGTATATGTTTCATACAAATCTAATTGGAGCCAATATTTGGAGAAAATGTTCAGATATTGAGTAACAATTAGCTCACACTGTCATAGATCATGTAGTCTAGTTTCAATGTCAAATAGTTCAAAGGTGTTGTCAACACTTGAATAGGTTTCCCTTGTGGCATTCTAGATTTCTTTTGTCATCTTATACAGGATGAAGTTTTCTCAAATTTCTATGGTCGTGGAGTTGACAAGTCATGACATGTTCATGTGATCTTCAATCTTTTTTGTCTGATATTTAGGATCAATAATCTCTAGTGCAGGATTTTTCTTAGTGAGATAATCGTCTTTTAATTTATATGAACATTGATTGAGACCATTGGAGGAAATTACTGTCACGTAGTTTGTGATTGATGATGTATGAAGAGATTTCAGATGCTACAGGACTAACCATCCTAGGCTCAATTTCAGAAGTAATTTCTGAAGAGAATAATTTCAATGCCATATTTGGTCATCATAAGGATTTACTCCCGAAAAAGAAATTATCTGTTGTCGACACAAGATTTCTCCCAAAAAGAGAAATTATTTGTCACCAACACATTTTTTGCTAGTCAAAAACTGTTTGTCGTTGACACAAGATTTGCACTAAAGAGAGAAAATTGGACGTCGGGGTCTTTGTAATTTCAATTAGAGAGAGAAATTCGACCGCTAGGGTTTTTATGATTTACATAAAAAAATGAGATGTTGATGACTTTGTAGGCCAAAAATTTATACGTCTAGGTCGCAGGACTTTGCAAGTCAAAAAATCACGTGTCTGGGTTGTTCGAATTTTATGAAGTATATGTCCCCCCTACTTTACACCATGTTGATTATTTGGACGGTATTGATTTATTAAAATCATTTAAAAAGTATACATTCATATAGAAGTGTAGTACTCTAATACCTCAAGCCTACAATGATTCATTTAATCTGAATTCTCATATACAATGAATTGATAAATCAATTATCTAAAAACTTTGATCTTTTATTAGGATATCATATTTGCAAGGTTAAGGCATTTTCAAATCTTTTTTGAGATCTAACAAAAAATGATGTCAATTACTTCATATAATGATGAATAAGTTGATTGGGTTTGATTTAATAAAATTGTATTAACAAGTGTGTCTACTCACATACAAGTATAGGATTATATTCCATACATAAATATAAATATGTAAATAAATTAATAAATTGATATATATATATATATATATCTGTATTAAGAGAGATAGAGATAGAGGGAGGGCTCTAATTTTAGTTCCTTTTCCTTGGTTCTCTCACTCTAACACTTGGCAAAGGAACAAAATAGAAGGACAAATTACATTACAAGAATAATGTAAGACATCATAGAGACAAGTTTTTAATGCAGGTGTAAAATGAGATGAAAATTTTGCAACAAATGCATAGAATTTTACAATAAACAAGCTATTAATCCAAAATAATTATTAGCTATCCTTACTGAAAATGAAAAACTAGAAGAAATTAATCTTGAAAAAAATTTTATTGCCTTCTTTAGAAATTATCTATTATAGTTAAAGATCACAAATGCTTACTACTGAGCTAATATTTCACAAAATTGGCAAAAATCTAGATTGTAACAAGTCTGACTAATAAATGTCATTATCAACCAAAAAATATATAAAGAAGAAAAACAAAAAGCTAAAAAGTTAAGTATATAGAAAGCATAACCAACACTTTTATAAGGCAATAATCTCTCCCAAAATTCCTTCAAATCCCTTACTAGATTTCAATACTTGAATCCTAGAAAAAAGATTTGAATGGCTAAATAAAAATCATATTTATCAATTAAATACCACATTTACTTATTTATAATCACAAAAGTTAACTAAGAAACAATCCTGGAAAATTGATCATATCAAAATATCAATTAGAATAAGTAAAAAGTGCATAAGAGATTGCTAAAAGTAAGTATCAATGTTGTACTACATTGTACTTAGGATTTGTAGATCGATCACAATCCTAATAAGCAATAGGCCACACAAGTTGCAACAAGCATGGAGCAAATGAACAACTATATGCTAATTATGCATGTGCCATAAGAACCAAAATATCCAAAAAAGCACCAAATAAAGCCTCAAATTACTCATCATTTCCATCTTAATGGTAGGACAAATTTGACACATACATACAGACGAAGTCAATAATTCAACCAAATTTTAAAAGTTTAAATTGAATATGTAAAGATATATATTTCAAACTGTAATAAATCATATTTTTTTACTTATCTAATTAAACCTCTTTGAACTATATACTTGGTCCAACTCTTATATCCTCGTATTTATAACCCGAAATAAGGAATTTTAGAGTGATATGAAAAAAGTTGAATAGTAAAACAATGATGGGCGAGCTAGTGGCAAAGGCCAAGGGAGGGAGAGCAGCAAGCACATGCACAAATTAGTCCTTCTTTTGTGATTGGAGTTCAACCAAAGCATGCAAGTGTGCACAAATAGAACTATCGGTCATTTAATCAACTAGCTAATAGGCTTTGATGAGTCAAAAGAGTTGTTCGAGAGATGCCAAGGAAGATCAGAGAAGAAAAGTTCGCCAATTTCTTCTGCCACTTCTTTTCTCATTATCATCACTTTTATCTTAATATACTTAGGGTAGGTACATAACAAAAGATTTATCTTAGCTATATATGTTTGTTTTTATGTGATTATAGATTTATTTACATGAATAGCCTATAAAGTATTTTTATGGACCTTTGAAAAGTAATTTAGATTAAATTAACTTTTAATGTCAAATAATCTTAAAGTTTATTAACCAAACCAACATGTCCACATGGTGACAACTTTATAAGAAATCATTGGATTTCCATGATATTTGTGCCAACCTTTCCTAATTCAAGGTATTGTAATAAACCAACTATATATATCTACACATATAAAAAGACATCAACCTATGGTTAAAGAATCCATTACATAAAATATATATAGTGAGCATTTGAGTGAATATACTTGAATGTGGGCACTGATTATTTGTTAGTATGGATTCTTTTTAATAAAATATATTAGATGTTGAGCATCAGTAGATTAATTCCAATATGAAAATCTTACATTTCATATATCATTTTCAATCGTTATATTATAGCAAATATTTTTAATGATGCCCTTTCTTTGCTCATATTTATGCTTTGTACCTTGCCCATTTATACCTTACTAAGTCAAGTTTCACCTACTAACTTTATTTCTTACAAGCACCTTTTATTTTATAAATTTTAGATTGCTAGTTATGTATTAATTAGAAAATTTTTAGACTCATGCGTTTAGGCTAAACATTTGAGATATTTTATTTTATATTTTCTTAAATAGATTAATATGATTTTTTTTAATTTAGATGCTCTAGTATTTTTTTAAAGAGGATAAATCTTATTGAAATCATATTTAAATAGATTTGAATTATTTCTTAATTTTCAGTTTATACCCTCCCGTCAGGTTTTCACATATTTCTTCCAGTCCTGGCGAGCAAAGTGAAACGAATAATATTAGAGCATAGGCTTTGATTTCTAGGCTTTGGGATTTTTCGTATGGGTAGNTTTCTGACAAAACTCCCCAAAGCAGACAGGCTTTCACGATCAGATGAAGCCCAAGCCAATTTCGATGCTTAGAAGAAAGAAGTTATTTAGGTAAATCTAGCTCTTCTAGAGTTAATCAAATGTTCGAAATTGAATATGATGTCTCTAACATGGGGATTGGACCAATGTTGATTCAAGGTAAAACCTCATTACCTTTTTTAGTGAGAAGCTGAATAGTTTTAGGCTAAAGTACTCCACCTACAAAGAGTTTTATGTCATTTTGGGAGCTTCTAGGGTCATTATTTAATGGTCAATAGTGTCACCTTCTACATTGATCATGAGGCCTTAAGATTTTCTAATTGCTAGAATAAGCTAAAGGGCTCAATCACGAAATTGGGAGTCAAAATAAAGTAACTAATATGTTGACTCGCTTCATTTCATTACGCTCGTTTGGTCTCGCTTACTTTCGTTTCTTCTATTCAACATGAGGAGGAGAGCTCGGCCTGTTCTAATCTATCTTTTCTTTGATGTTTCTAAGCACTGACTGATCGCTATAGTCAAAGTTTGACTTTAAAGTATTGAAGGATATGTATGCTACTAATGCGAGCTTTCACGAGATTTAAACCCGTTGTCAAAACAAACTATACGAGCAGTACCACATATTAGATGATTATCTATTATACCAAAATATGTTGTACATTCCAAGGAGTTCTTTAAGGAAGTCTAGTTTACAGGAGGGTCGGAATGGAGATATAACAATACATTTTTATAGAGATAAGTCTCTTTCCTTTGTGAAAGAGAACTTTTATTAGCTAAGATTGGTATGAGATATGGAGATGCATGTTAGGCAATACATGGTATATCATATAGTTCAAAACTAGGAGCATAATACGAGCCTATACTTTGCTACCGTTTCCAGAGCTCCCTTGGGTGGATTAAAGCATGGACTTGGTTATGAGTTTGTACAAAACACAAAAAAAATAAGAACTCTACTATAGTAGTGATAGACCACTTCTTCGAGATGACACTTTTTTGTAACTTATCACAAAACAACGACGGATACTTCACATATTGCAGACTTATACTTCAAGAAGATTATCCACTTTAACGGTGTGCCAAAACCATCACATCATATAGGAATGTGGAGTTCCTAAGTCACATTTGGAAGCCTTCATGGATAAGATAGGTACAAAGCTCCGGTTGGACGTACTGAAATAGTGAATCAAAGTTTAGGAAGCCTGCTTAGATGCTTTTTGTGAAATAATATCAAGAAATGAAACTTGATTGTTCCCCATGTTAAATTTGCATACAATTGATCCACCAATTATTCTACATGCCACAATCCTTTTGAGGTTGTCTACAAATGAAATCCCCCCAAACTTTAAGATTTTGTACATATGTTTCCAGTTATTGAGCTTAATATTGATGCAGAGACCAGGGTCAGAGAGATCTAAATTTTAGAAATGTAGATGAGGAAGAAGATTTCCACACAAAACACAATATCAAAATAGGTTAACAAATCCAGAAAGACTATGATTTTCAAGCAAGAAGATATTGTGCACATCAAATTGAAGAAAGATAATTTTCAACAGATTCATTTGAAAAATTTAGACTTAGAACTGACAGTCACATAAGGGATGTCAAGGGGGTTAATGACAACACATAAAACATACACCTATCAGGTGACGATAATATTTTTTCTACATCCACTGTCGTTGTCCTATTTTCACACTATGAGGATTAAAAAGCTTTTTAGCATAACAGGTGAAGCCTCTCCAACCAGAGGAGAATGACACAGGCATTGTTTGTCCCAGATGGATGCGAGAAACAAATGAGCCAGCTCATTTAATTTTTGATCAGGTCAATTAAGAGAATTCCACCCCATTGAGCTAGTTGATCTTCTATAGGGGTTATCAATTATCTTATTTAGAATATTATTAGGGCTTTCTTTGCTGCCTTTATATAAATTTTCTTAAAGCTTGATTTATAATTTTTTATTTTATTTTAATGTTATTGGAGATTTTCTTCGTTAGCTTTCTCCAACATTGAGTGTTGTATCATATTCTCTCTCTAGTGGTGTAAGTGTAGCATGATCAAGAATAGTTGATGGATCTTCCTCAAAATTTGTATATTGTCGATTTTGTCACTGATTGGTGTTCCTTGTTGTTTTTCCACTATGAAACAATCATAACCAATTTTCCCTTCCGATCCTTATGGGTTTCTCATATTTTTCCTCCATATCATACGACAAACAATCCCAAAACCTATTATGATCCTTTCACACCATCTAGGAACTCATAACGGTGTGATGCAATTAGATCATTGGATTGATAAAAGATAAAATATAAGGGTGGATGATAAAACAGTCGCAAGTAAACATGCAACCACCATCCAAATATAGTTCCTTACACCTATGATGATGACAAGGAGGATGATTAAAATGTTATTTTGAATTGATAAATTTTATTTTTTTACTATATAATTACTATCTATGTTGTATCAAATATTTGGCGATCGTAACTACAAATTTCGATGTGATCGTAGGAGAGAAATATATAATAAGATACACTCTAGTTCATTTTGTTAATCAATATCTCTATAGTATCAAGCTACTTAACACTACAATACCTTTTCTTTTTTGTTTTCTTCATTCTATACATTGTTTAAAGGGGTTCGAGCATTACGCTTAAGGCGTGCCTCGAACCGAGGCACTCAAAATTTGTTGGAATGCTTAAGCCTCACTTTCACTCATAAGGCTCACGCTTTTTTCTCTAAGGAGTAAGTCTCGAGGCTTTATGCCTCGAGACATTTGAGGCGGTGCATCAATTTGTTTATATAAAAATGATTATAATTTATTATATGATAGACTACATAAATGCCACATAATACTTATGCATTTACATATCTAACACCAAAATTTTAATATTTACTTTGATAACATCCTAATCTTCACCATCACATCAAAAATATCACTAATATTAACTTTTTCTCAAGTTAAAACAAACCATTTCAAGTATATGTTCTAATGTGATACTGATAATAAAGTGTTATATAAATATATATATCAAAATTTAGGTGTTGTACATGTAAAAATATTTGAACTATGTGATGCTTTTATAAGTCCCCCATTATATTATTAATATATCACTTTATAATATATTATATTATATTATAATTAAAACTAATATATTTGATATAATGCCTAAAAATAGTCAAAATATTATTCAAGTATAATTACCTGATTGTATAATTAATTATTTTTTTTCCTAAATTATATTACATCTTATATTAATTAATAAAAAACAAGAAAAAATAATGATTAATAAAGATTTGAAATATGTTAATAAGAAAGAATCAGAGGATAATAACATTATTATATAAGATAATTCTTTTGAAAATGAAGATAGTGATAATGAGACCGTTGTGAGTCTTAATCCTGCTAGTATATTTAAATTTTAAATGAATGCTTATCTTAGATCTCATTTCAAACTTTAATTTTATATCAATATCTAACATTGTGAATTATGATTTATGTTTTAATAAAAATAAACAAAATAGATATATTGATAGTTCTTTATCAAATTTACGAGTTATTTTTAATTTTGAGTTTTTTTTTCCTTCTATTTTGAGGCTTATGACTCGATTTGTCTAAAATCCTACGCCTCACCTCTCTAAGAGAAAATGCCTCAATTTATGATTTCACCTTTTTAGACATTGATTCAATATTTCAAGAGGATTTTTTGAAGCTAACTCAAAATATATGTCATCATCAAAATATGGATGGTTATTGGTGAGCATAAGTTGGTAATAATAAAAGCAATAAGAAATTGGAAATATTACGAAATCCATTCATATTTCAAAATTTAACATATGACCAAATTCAAAATATACATTATACCTTTAAATATATGGATTCAGCGTTAACCCTAGAAGGCCCTTTATGCTCTCTTGAAAAGCTTAGCTACCAAAAATCCCCCAAGTTCCCACTTGCAAATATTTTTCAACCACCCTAAAAAATTTTGAAAAAAAAAAAAAGCTTACTAGCAATGATCAATTTATTTTGATATGCTCTCAGCTCTACACAAATTAAATATCCGTGTGTAGACCATTTTTGTTTTATACTAATCTAGTATTTTTGCTAAGTTACTTTTGTGGAAAAAATTAGAGGCAACACCAAGCCCGCAACTAAGTTCTAAGATACAATTCGATGAAAGAAGAAACTTGTGAAGGTTTCTTTGCCAACATGGAGTAAAGGAGTACTTATAGTATTTTACAAGAATCTAGATGACTTATTACACATAAGCGTGAAGCCAAACTGTTGAAAAACCTAAACATCTCTGATTGATTACTTTATCTTCATTCATCACTTCTATTTACAGTGAAAAATCACTTTTGTATCATAAACATTTTTTTAAACTAAGATTTTTTTACAACTAAAATTTTTAAATGTCATATTCATGCACATTTTTGGATACGACCAAACCATTAAGCANCCACATTTTTGGATACGACCAAACCATCAAGCAATACAAAAATAAAAGGTTAGTGTTGAATGTGAGTATTAGAGCACCTAGTCTCCAAGAGTTCAATTAGCCAAAGCATTGGTACGGTAATTGCAATGATGTACACACATACTTGGCTCGATTTAATTGTAAAGTAGAAATGTACATAATTTATAGAGGGAATTATGGAACCCATACGATTTTTCAAACATACACTCTTTCTTGAGAGTCGAAGAAACTAATTAATGACATGACATAGTACACTCTCCTCCTTTATCCATGGTCAAATAATAGAGATGCGTCAATGAAAGTATCGAATAAGTTGGTATTATTATTGATGATGGCAGTCGCTAGTGGCAACCAATTCAAGAAAGGAAACAAGAAATGATGGCCATAACTAAGTGGATAAACTCTTGCGGAGTGGAGGCTTAAACCTAGACTATTTTGAAGGACAACAAAGCCTATACATCTATGTTTGAAGAACAAATGAGTGTAAACATCCAAATTGTATCAAATTTGACCTAATTCATTGCAACCATTACTAGCTTGCTTTTGCAATGCTTGAAGCAACTCACGAACCTGGAATAAGTCATAATATTATTTATAGTTCAGGGATTCATGCTAATCTTGATAGAATTTTTATGGGCCCAATAGTAGGCCCTTACTTTTGGACCTTCATGTAAGACCAAAAATATATGCCTTACAAATTTTTTTCCTTCTGTTATAGTGGAAGTTATGATTGTTGAAAGAAATCCTTCGTAGACTATAATTTATGTTGATTATTTTTATCATAAACATGCTGGAATTTGACTAGTGAATTCTCAACAAAAATTCAAACTATGTCCCACCATTTTGACATATGACCGCATGTTGAATAGTGGGCATGTGTAACTTGGAGCTACATCATTACATTTTGAATAGCAAGCCAGAGAGAGTGGAAGCCACTATGAATTTCATCTCCCATGAGACTTAGAATGGCATGCATCCAAAGCTCCTCTTCTTAGTTGTCAAATATGAACTTTAAAAACAATATTTTATGGGAATTGGTATGTGTCAAACCTAATAATGACATATTGATAGGACGCACAACAAAGTGTCCCATGAAATATTGTAGACTGAACAAAATCCTCCTCAAGATTAATGAAGATAGGGTAGTGTAGACTCCATAAACTCCTCTAAGTTGTGCAAGTTCCATTTATTCATTAGGGTTTGTTAGGCTAGACGTACCCTTTTGGGACATACAACAATTGGAGCAGGAAAGGTTGCAATTATTAATGTAATTGGGTAGGCTCCATAGACTCCATAGAACTGATTAGACATCATATACCTGTTGAAATTAGGTACGCACCTAATACATTTTGGAAGTGAGTAACCTTCTTATAGTAATCACGTTGTCAAAACATCTATAATATTTAGTGTGCTTCATAAACTCATTAGTTGGGCAGGCCCCCTACTACCATCAAAGTTTAGTAGGCTAAATATAACTATTGTAGTTGAGTGGGCACATTGGATGAGCTTCATATATCTGCTAAAATTTGCTAGGGCACTATTAATAAGATTTAACCATTGGATTTTACTAAATCCAACCAAACATAAAAAAGCACAAGTTCTATGGATTTATGAAATTTCGGATTTAAGGTCCAAATTTTGCCTTTGAATCATGTTAAATCCGGATTTAATAAATCTAGCAAACAGGTGAATTTATTAAATCTGGATTTACTAAACCCTACTAAAGCTAAATCTTTCCTGCAGCCAAACACCCCCAAAAGATGGGTAGATACCGAAAATTCATCAAAGATGGCCCCAGGAGCTTCAAAGGACCACATTTCCTAAAAGGGAGCTATTGGAGCCTCCCTTACATAAAAGGACATCCTCGAAATTCTAATCACCCTTTTTCCCAGACTTCTCTAGAGTTTACAAACAGACAAAAAATCATAAAATTGCCCAGATTACCCAACACAAACTATCGCATGTTGAATTTGCAGGCAAAACGATCCAACCTTAACCGAAGAAATAGCTCAGATCCCTTCACGCAAATCGTAGAAGAAGCCTGCCCAAAACATTTCTTCTCTTCAATTAGAATCATTGCATCAAAAACAACATTCTCATCATAAATGCACGAATAAGGCAGTTCGCAAATGTAATGATAGACAGACAAACAAAATCTGGGATTCCTTTAGAAATTCAAGAAAACCTTCATGATCGAACGTTCTGAAGAACCTTAGTCCTGCTCTAAGACAACAGTTCCCTAAATTCAAATTAAATGAATAAAAATGAAGCAAAAAACGCTGCCGCATCAGATGACGATACATACCTCACAAGCAAAGCGGTTCACACCAAATACTTTCTGAAATCAAAGAAGAAAACCAGCTAAATTTCATGAAAGAAGAACAATTTTTCCTTCTGGCGCTAAGTCGTGCTTAGTACATGCTTCAGTGGGTGTACGTGGCTTTGTACTGAATACGTGTAGCTAAGATGATGCTAGTTGGGATAGCGCGTGCTGAGCCGTTGGATGAGTTATCGACGGTCTGGATGGGCTGATACAATCTCAAAATAGAAATTTATTAGCTATAAATTAAGGATAACACAAATAAAATTAGTTAAATTTATATAATTTATGTTAAGATTATTTTAATTAAATATGCCAATTAAAAAAAAAAAGGAAAAATCGCTTTCTCTTTGTTCCAAATGTTTCACAGAGATTATAAATTTATATTAAGTTGAGCTACTTTATTTTTCTTCATAATCCACACTGTAATTTCATCTATATTTTAAATAGGTGAACTACTTTTTTATTGTATATTTTCAAACCAACAAATAGTATTTCCAATTATTTCTCTTCTTAATAGTTGTTGTTCTAACATTTCTTCTATAATAATCAATTTCTTTGACTATTATTTTAATGACAGGTCAATATAAAAATATAATAATTAGAAAGATCAATTTAGCCTTTCGATGGAGTAATATGATTTTTAGAGGAAATGCTAAGTTGCATGTAACATGAAAGGGTCAAGCTCCTCGACACGTGTTTAGGGAACGAAGATGGATATATGCTCGGGTGTGCCCGCACCCTAGCTCGAGGGCGTTCGCATCCTGACCTTGGTGTACCCACGGCACGGAGCCGGCACACCCATGTTTCCCTTGGTCTAGCCCACCTGCGCCAAGATAGTTTTCCCCCATGCTAGAAGTCGGAGAATACGGAAAACCCATGCCAGGAGGCTGGTGCACCTGTGCTTGCCCATGCCTGAGAGCCTAGGGCCGCCAAGCTAGAAGATCCTCCTTTAATTTTCATATGCAGTAACATTTATGAGGAACAATTTTAAAGTTTTATTTTCTCCAAAATATTGCTCATATGGTCTTTGATATTAAGGCATAGACACAACGCCCTTGTAATGATGACTTATCTACCAAGAATTAACTACCTAATTTTCAAATACTTTACTCACACGTTACATATTTTTAGTTTTTGGGATTTATTTCTATTCTTAGTCTTACAATTATATGAGTGTTTAGACAATTCAGATTGTTTGGACTTTCTCGATTACTTCTCCTTCTTTGCTTTAGCATTTAGAGTTGTGCCCTCACTTCTCTAATTTCATTGCAACTTTTTTTCTTTACAACCATATCAAACTCAGGATATTTTAGTCCAAAGGCAGAAACGATCACCATCGCCATGGAGAATAATAACAAAAATTTCCTTGCTTTGAAGATCTCTAAGAGATCATTGTTGACTAAGGAAACTCTCACTACAATACACACGGATTGTAAATTTGATGATTACAACATTCTTTGGCTACCTTTGGAGGATGTGGCTCCAAATATTGTACTACCATATATGTTGTGTTGCCACTAAGACTAATTCTGAGTTGGCCTTTAATTTCTTCTATGTGAAGAGCTAGTGGATGTATTCAACAATTTTGGGTTTATTCTTGCACAGATTCATCAGAACGCATTAGCCATTTTATTGTCAATACTCTTGTATTTAAGATATAGAATGTTATAATGGATGGTGAACATTTATCGCAGCTTGTTGTGACTTAAGGTTTTAATGATGGGAAACTACTGTTTTCTCACTTGAAGGTGATAATGTTGAGCTTGAAGAACAAGACTCTTGATTGGAAGAAGAAGTTCAGTTTTGTCTATTGCAAGAGAGATTGAACGAGTTATTTATCTTCTTAATCCTCAACACTCACGAGATTTCTTGTCATCATATAAGTAGAACATAATACTAGATCACAAGTCAAGTCTAGCTGGACTGACACCCCTCTCTGTATATAAAAATAATATGTAACATGTGATTTTTCCTCTAAGGCGAGTCTGGCAAAGGACTTCATTTGCAATGATGACAAGATCCATTTGTATACCATAAATTGATCTAGCCAACGTGATGACTTAACTTGGGATTGATACTTATATAACTTGTTGATAAATATTGATGAATTGAGTCCAAGTATTCATACTAACAAAGCGTTCACTTCACAAAAGCTAGATCAAGCTTAATTATATTTATATATGAACACCATAAATTGAGATAAATCATTCTAACATACTCAAAGGGGTTTTAAAAACATAAATGCATTTTTCCTCATGCATACATATAGATCAAAAAGAAATAACACTAATCAAACATTAGAAGAAGTTTCATCGTGATCTTCCTCTTCACAGTTAAATTATCTAAAAATTTTATATAGTGCTCTAAATCATCCCAATCAATAAGCAGGGTCCCTTTTGTACAAGAGTACTCAAGCATAACTTGATTTTCCTCCCATAATGATCCACCAATAAATCTTCATACTTGAGCGTCTATTTTAGTTCATGATGGAAATTCTCTCGTGTCTTCCTTCTAGCAAGCTACTCCTTCAAGCTCGTGACTCTGACTTTCAAATTTTTATTAAACTTGTCATCCTCTTCAAACTTCATACAAAGCTTTTCAAAGGATGCAACTTGGTCTTCCATATTCCTTCTCTGCTTAGCATAATGTTGAACTAAGAGTTTCAATGCTCGTTTGTGATCTTTAAATTCTCCAATCAAAACTTTAAACTCTTCTTTGACATTGGATAACTTGCTTTCCAGTGCAATTTTACAGAAGTTTTTCTCCCTCAGGTTGTCGGAGAATTTAACTTTCTCCTCTTCTGACTGCTTTACCTGCCCTTGAGAAAAAGTGAGTAGCTTTGCATCATCTTCAAATTTTATCTGCAGCTACTCATTTTCTTCCTAAAGGATTTCCAAATTCTTTTTCATCCTTGGAGAGAGTCTACTTCAAATTGGAATGTTCTCTACAAAACTGATGGTGTGATACACACATGGAGTATCCCCATTACGAAGCTAAAGCATGGAGCTAAGATCTTCAAGTCTTTTTCGCCCACAAATCCAAATTTGCAGAATGGTTAACTAGACCTAACTGTGAAAGTCTGTTGAAGTAGTATGTTGTACTCATTCAATCCAACTTTAAATATACCGTTGCACAAGTTTGCATCTCATTGATTAGAAAGATGAGACCTCCCATTGACATCCTCCCATGAGGGGCTAGATGCATTTGTTCTTGAGGATGTGGCATCATCATACACATCCTCCAACACTTTTTTATTCTTCGGATGAGATAGAGCTCCTCCAACACAGCTTTTTATTTGTCGGCATGCACAGGCATGGGAACTTGGTGAATTGGGACCAATTCCCTAAACACTATCCTGACTTCCTTTTT
This sequence comes from Phalaenopsis hybrid cultivar, assembly GCA_002079205.1. Classification (NCBI taxonomy): domain Eukaryota; kingdom Viridiplantae; phylum Streptophyta; class Magnoliopsida; order Asparagales; family Orchidaceae; genus Phalaenopsis; species Phalaenopsis hybrid cultivar. Next base: position 190,736 of record JXCR01141232.1, read on the forward strand.
GGAACCTCTCTATCTCGTTGGGAGTTTTGCGAGGGACATCTTGTTCTCATAATCTCTATCTACATTAATGATGGGTGTTTCAAAAACTATGTCATCCCCTTCTTTTGCAGATGTTATTGCTAACAAGTTTAAATAATCAACACATTTCTCTAGAATGCTAACATTAAAGAGATCCTAATCTCTCGGTCTTCCTTTAGGAGGTCACCGTGCCTTACCTGGAATGAAAATCATAATGTTTAAAACAGTTGTCAAAGAATTATTCACCTTTTATGATGTTGAATTCCTTTGGGACATGTGATCCCATATAATTCGTGAACTAATAAAATTTGTAAGAGACCTTGTTGAAGGTGCTAAAAAGAAGCTGAGAGATTCTCATTGAGAGAGAGAGAGAGAGAGAGAGTCGGAGAATTTTGTTAGTGTCCCAGATTGAAAGGTATATCCCCATTTGTCCTTTTTCTTCTTATTCTTATGCTACGGAGCATGTCTATCTGTGCAGGGATCTAAAGAATGAAATATAAAACTCGACTATAGGTCATATGACATGGAACCTAATTAGACTTGTTGTTAACAAGGCTGCTTGTGTGGATTGTTATGTTGTTAATAAATGATTAATTATGTGTTGACAAATTGGAGTTATCTTCCTTCTGTCTTGCAAATTTGTTTATCAAGCTTGGCGATGTAGCCAGGTAGTTATTGATGAGTTGGGAGCAAAGTTCCAGCCAGTTCATGCAAGTTTGGAATAAGAACTCAGGCAGTGTGAACGAGCTTGCCTGGAAGAACTCGCTTCAAGAATAAAATTTGATAAACTCATTCTAAGGAACCCGTGGGAATACTAATGTTCTTTGGAGATACCCGGGGGGTTATTCTGGGCAGTAAGGAGCACTTGAAGTTATCACTTCTAAAAGTATGATTAACGAGTACAATTGAACTAGTCAACGCCAGGCTTTTAAGTGCATAGTTGATGGGCTCGATCTACTAAACCAATGAGGCTCATTTAATATTCAGACTTTCATATTCCTTTAAAAAACTCATTCTTGGCTATAGAATTGTAACGAAATATTCAATATAATAAAAAAACTAAAAATGGCCTCTCAATTCCTTGTCAAAATTTACCTAATTGAATAACTATCCACTTAAATTATTGAAAGCTCGACTTTGAACTAATCCAAACATAAAATAACAGATTTCAAATTTATTTTTGTGATTAAAAATTTTAATTTTCTAAAAACAAATCAAACAAATCCATGAAATTGAAGATGAAAGCCATCTAAACTTAATTATTCAAACCAACAGAAAATACAAGACGGAAACCTGAATTAATGCTAAAGATTTAGGGCCCTCGATAAAAATTAAAGGTTACCGGATATTTAAAGAAAAGTAATGGCGAAAGCGAAGAAAGCGGCGTGTGGTTCGCGTCAAACGGAGACTGGATGGCCTAACCCTTACACTATCTTTACAGACTCAATAATAAAATGACTCCGACGTTTATTTTCAACCATCGATATGTGACAAATAGTAATAATATTATTAATTTTTATATTATAATAATGTTTAAATCAAAAGCATGCTGCATCAACTTTCATATATATATATATATATATATATATATATATAATTTATGCCATTTTGATGATAACTAAAGGGTAGATAATTTCAATAGATATACTAGAACTCATTAGCACGTCAATATCATGAAGATTATTACTATATATATATATATATATAATTTATATAAGGAATGACCGGACGCTATCATACTAGCCCCAACCATCCCTCATGTGTCTAAGAATTCGAGTACCCCACACCTTACACTCAAGGGAATTGAATCTCAGACTAGATGAGACTTCAATTGACAAGCAAATGCTAAACAAACTGATTTGAGTACACGGCGCATATATATCTATATATATATATATATATATATATATACATATACATATATATATATGTATAT
>JXCR01141232.1:192816-207730 GCA_002079205.1 Phalaenopsis hybrid cultivar
TATATATATATATATATATATATATCAAAGAAAATCAAAGAAGAGCAAAAATATAACTCCTAGAAGGGTTGAGTTTCAATGTAAAGGCGGAAATCATCATAGCTTAAAATAGCATCAATTCACAATATTGAGTAGAGCTCAACAAAAAACTATCAAGCGTAGAGTACGTGATGAGAAATGAAATATTTGTTCTACAACCCAACAGGAAGACCTCCGAAACTCTAAAAAGAGAGAAACCAACAGCAAAGACCCATCAAGTGTAGTAAATGAATAAGCAAGTGTTGTATCTAAACTATGAGCCAACAAGAAAAAGGTCAAAAGAAACGAAAGAAACAAATATAAAGTTTTAGAAGAAAGGGACATAACTAAAACTTATAAGGATCGTCATAAAAGCACGAATATCACTTTTAAACTTTGATTCCTTTTTTTCTGCTTTTTAGTCTGGTAAATATATTGCATGAACATCTTAATAATCCTTAAAAATACTACATTTTTCTCTCATAACCTATATAGTAAGCTGCAGTCTTGATAGCCAGAAGATAAGATTTTTTATAAATTTTGCACGTGTCATTCCTGCAATATTACATCAGAAAAAATATTACATCAGTACTATGCACGTAGAGGAACATGCGTACCCAATGAAATCACGCCACGATATCCCGCGCGACGCAAAAAAAAACGGCGCAGTAACACGGGGAATATTCCTCCCCGTGTTATTCATGTGTTATTGTGTGTTATTCATGTGTTATTGTATCCTGAGAATATTCCTGGTGTTATAATAACACAATAACAGATGAATAACATATGAATAACACACAATAACACAAGACTAACACGGGAGAGAATATTCCCCCGTGTTACTGCGCCGTTTTTTCTCTGTCGGGAATATTTCTCGTGTTATTCAAGTGTTATTGTGTGTTATTCATGTGTTATTATATCATGAAAATATTCTTGGTGTTATAATAACACAATAACACATGAATAACACACAATAACACATGAATAACGCGCAATAACACATGAATAACACAAGAGGGAATATTCTTCGTGTTACTACGCCATTTTTTTTGCTCTACCGCGCGAGATGTCGTGGCGTGTTTTGATTGGCTACGCACATTATTTTTACGTGCATAGTACTGATGTAATATTTCTTCTGATAATGAACATGAAACATATTGTTGGGAGCTATTCCCATTTGGAACGCAGTAGTTAAGTAAAGCATAGATCAAGAAAATGGATGGTTATTTGATTCAACCATTTTCAGAGGACGCAATTAAGGATAACATAAATAGCTCTATGCACGTTCTTCTAAATATTAAAATCCATCCTAATAACATGTCCTTTAAGAAAAAATAGAATTACTCCAATCATAATAAGGGCAAGTTTTATAAAAAAAAAGAAAAATACATTTTTAATGAAAATACGGATTCAAACCCTTCCAAAGACAAGCAAAATCATCGATAATAGAGATATTGCAAAAAGAATGTACATAATGATCAAGAGTAGTATTCTGTCAAGAAAACCCAAATGCCATTAAAAATAATATCACAAAGCCTAGTATTTTTATGATATTTGAACCCGTAAAGATTAAATCTCCTAACTTCTCGTATAGAGAGGTACCATAAAACCAAGTGGCCTGAAAAAGTTAAAGAAAACCCAATTTTAGTAGTCATTTTGATTAGACCTTTCTATGAAGTAGAAATAAAAGAATGGGTGTTATACTAAATAAAGCCATAATGGTTAGAACACTAATTAGAAAGGTAAGAATCGAAGTTATAAAACCCCAAAAAAATATTGGACATACACAAGATATTAAAATTATATAAAGAAGGAAGAACAAGCATACCATTTTGCTTGTGCAAAAGAGCCATATTCCAAGCAATGACACTCAATTTTTTCTCTTTGTCATCATGGTGAAGAAAACTACAAAACATGGTAGAAAGTTTCTTTCTAAGACCTTTATGCAAAGTAGTACGAAACTAACAATAAAGAAAACTCTAAATATTAATAATAATTAATTAAAGCCTACCAACGATATAAATAAGTATTTGCTTCTAACAGCCAACTAGAAATGAAGTTTATCAAGAAGTTTAGGACAAACCACAACCTAGAAGATTCAATAATAACACCTAATCCAAAGGCAAGTTTTGCATATTAAAATTTTTCATAACTTGTTTGTTACAAAAAGAATCCATATGAAAAATTTAGACGAATTAACATGATTGTTGGAAAACTCACTGAATTGGTCAAATTGCATAAGTAAATTAAGCATGAAGTAATATATCCTCACAATATTGAAATAAAAACAATTCTAAACAATTCTAATTCTACAAATGATTATTTCCCATTACAAGAAGAAATATAAGGAAAACTACTCAGATTTCATGAGGAAAATACAACAACACATGGATTGATATTTAAAATCATGTTTACACAATAAACCCTTAACAAACTTAAATAAAAATACAAAATGATTATCTCGAACTCCTCCCTAAGAAAATCTCCTGAAGTTCGTTTGTATATTCCTCTCTTCAACAACCTCTTCACACACACCAACACTCTTAACAACAACCAATAACAGCCTCTCTAAAAACTCCTTTTTTTGAAGTGACACCTCTTTATAATAAATCTTGAAATCCCCAAGAGTCGCTTCAAAAATTGTTCAAATACATTGTATCTAAAAAAAATTGATTAAGGTGCCTAGGCGCCAGTCTTTTAGAAGCTCGAAATAGCTACCTGGCGCCATGTGTCGGTGCTATTTTTTAGGGGGTAGTCCTATGGAAGTTGTCGGTCACCGGAATCAGAATCACGGCACCTGCTTTGGAGGAACATTTAATTTATATATATATATATATATATATATATATTTATAAATTTAGAAAAATATGAAATCAAACTGACCTCATATCTTTCATAGTTAGAATGAAAGAGCGCTATACCTCAAACCCTATATCTATCTCGAAAGATAAACACAAGACTTGAGAGTGAGACTTGATCAAATAAACTAAGAAATATATGACATCTGTTTGGTCTGCGAAAACCATTTTATTTGCCGACAAGTTCCCCTATTTAATACGAAGAATTAAATAGGGTTTATCTTAAGCTGGGTTCGGAAATGCTTTCCATAAGGGCAAGCCTTGCCCTTATAGTTAATTACATCCTAGATAACCGAAGTCACCTAAGAGAACTCTCGATAAAAATCAGAGGATATTATCTTCAAGGAGGTCAAAGGATTAAGATTTTTCAACGAGATCGGACGAGAAGATGTGAAAGGAGGAATTATTCAAATTTAGAACATTTTATCTCTTAGAATCCAAAAGAGGAAGAACTAGGGGATGTCATAGATACAGAGGAGAACCTCGGTGACTTCCTAAGCTATCCTATGGTTTGGCTTCAGTTTAGAGGAGAAATTATTTAAGTATTTCATCCTACAAATTTTATTAATTAGGGCTTATATTTGGGTGAAACAATCACACAAATGGCCTGGAAGATTTGAGGATTTAGGACGTGACAGGCGATAACCTCGGGTTCCTAAAGTAGGTTAGGACTTAAATTGTATAACAGAGCTATACAAATGCCTAAAGACAAATTGAGGATTTATGTTGCATAAGCAAACAACCTTGAAGTTCTATGGATTGTGGTTTAATTCTAAGGAGTGGTTTAGCTAGTGTAGACATGTTTTGCTGTTGAAGATGGCTGTTCTACTTACGATGCTAGCTCCAAGCTCCTCGTCGTAGCAAGTTTTAGTTTTAGAAATGTTAATTGAGGACATGAAAAAAATATCATGTATTAGAAGTCACATTTTCTAGTATGTCAAGTCATGATGTCAAATCAATTATTTCCTAAGGTTATGGTTATTTAAATATTATGGGGCATATTAAAGTTGATTAGAACGACACCGGTTAGGATCCTACCATTCCCTTGTTCCCGTACCACTATTTTCTTTCAGATTCACTTAGTTCAAATAAATTTACTAAACTCAACTTAATGAGTTTCATATTTTCATTTAGACTGTGAGAAATCTCATTAGCAACCGTAAGTTACCTCCTCCGAGGGATTCTCAATCATCCAATAGAGACGTCTTAATTTAGTTGTAATCGTTGTTTTATGATGTTTGTGATTAAATTTTTAGTTGTCTTATATTTCAATTGTTGTGGGGGTGAATTTTATCTTGATTGAAGTTTTGGTTTTGATTCCAGTTTTATGGTTATCCTAAAGGTTTTAATTTTGACATGCAGGGTGACATCGTTGTTAACATGTAAGTTTATAAGTAAAAAGTATAGTGTAGAAGGTACAAGAAAAAAAAATACTGTAAACTGAAAAAGTGTACCTGGCGAGTCTTGTTGTTCCTCCACCTGGAAGTTTATTACTTGCAAGGCATATATATATAATTTTTTGCAGGAATTAAAGCATGCTTATAAGGAAGGTAGAAGATACAAGTTTGAGATGTGCCTACCAGAGCCTATGTCATATCTTAGTGGGTCCAAATTTTGTGGATGATTTTATTAAGCAAATTATAATAAGAAATTATCAACTGTAGAGTATGTGATGAGAAGTGAATATTTGTTCTACAACCCGACAGGAAGACCTCCGAAACTCTAAAAAGAGAGAAACCAACAGCATAGATCCATCAAGTGTAGTAAATGAATAAGTGTTGTATCTGAACTATGAGCCAATAAGAAAAGGTCAAAAGAATCAAAACATGCAAATAAAAAGTTTTAGAAGAAAGTGACATAATTAAAACTTATAAGGATCATCGTAAAAGTAGGATTATCACTTTAAAACTTTGATTCCTATTTTTCTGCTTTTTAGTCTTGTGAATATATTGCATGAACATGTTAATAATCCTTAAAAATCCTACATTTCTCTCATATCCTATATAGAAAGTTGCAGTCTTGATAGCCAAAAGTTAAGATTTTTATAAATTTTGTATGTGACATTCCTTGCATGATAATTGACATGAAACATATTACTGGGAACTATTGCTATTTGGAATGTAGTAGTTAAGTAAAGCATGACAATAAGAAGATCAAGAAAATGGATGGTTATTTGATTCAACCATTTTTACAGAGGAAGCAATTAAGGATGACTGAAATAGCTCTATGCACATTCTTCTAAATATTAAAAGCCATCTTAATAACAAGTACTTTAAAACAAATAGAGTTACTCCAATCATAAAGGGAAGTTTTATGAAAAAAATAATAAACATTTTTTACGAAAATAAGGATTCAAACCTTTCCAAAAATGAGTAAAATCATTGATAATAGAGGCATTGCAAATAGAATGAACATAATGATCAGGAGTAATATTCTGTCGAGAAAACCCAAATACCATAAGAAGTAATATCACAAAGCTTAGTATTTTTAGGATATTTGAACCAAGTAAAGATTAAATCTCCTAACTCCTCATACAAAGAGGTAACATAAAACCAAGTGGCATAATAAAAAAAATGACCACATGAGTCACCTTTTCATGCTTTACTTAACTACTGCATTCCAAATGACAATAGGTCCCAGTAATATGGATGGTTATTTGATTCAACCATTTTCACAAAGGAAGCAATTAAGGATGACTGAAATAACTCTATGTACATTCTTCTAAATATTAAAAGCCATCTTAATAACAAGTACTTTAAAACAAATAGAGTTACTCCAATCATAAAGGGAAGTTTTATGAAAAAAATAATGAACATTTTTTACGAAACTAAGGATTCAAACCTTTCCAAAGACGAGTAAAATCATTGATAATAGAGATATTGCAAATAGAATGAACATAATGATCAAGAGTAATATTCTATCGAGAAAACCCAAATACCATAAAAAGTAATATCACAAAGCTTTGTATTTTTAGGATATTTGAACCAAGTAAAGATTAAATCTCCTAACTCCTCATACAAAGAGGTACCATAAAACCAAGTGGCATAATAAAAAAAACTGACCACATGAGTCAACTGAAAAGATAAAAGAAAACCCAATTTTAGTAGTCAATTTGATTAGATCTTTTTAGGAAGTAGAAATAAAAGAATGGGTGTTATATTAAATAAAGCCATAATGGTTGAAAACTTATTAGAAAGGTAAGAATCAAAATTATAAAACCTCTAAAAAAATATTGGACATACACGAAATATTAATATTATATAAAGAAGGAAGAACAAGCACACCATTTTGCTTGTGCAGAAGTGCCAGTTTCCAAGCAATGATACTCAATTTTTTCTCTTTATCATCATGGTGAAAAAAAATTACAAAACATGCGAGAAAGTTTCTTTCTAAGACCCTTATGCAAAGTAGTACAAAACTAATAATAAAGATAACTCTAAATATTAAGAATAATTAATTAAAGTCTGCCAACAGTAGAAATAAGTTTTTGCTTCTAACAGACAACTAGAAATGAAGTTTATCAGGAAATCTATGATAAACCACAATCTAGAAGATTCAATAATAACACCTAAATAATCCAAAGGCAAGTTTTTCATATTAAAATTTATATAATGGGTTTTTTATTACAAAATGAATCCATATTTTAGAATAACATATGAAAAATTTAGACGAATTAACATGATTTTTGGAAGACACACTGAATTGGTCAAATTGCATATAAGTAAATTAAGCATGAAGTAATATATCATCACAATATTGAAATAAAAATAATTCTAAGGAATTCTAATCCTACACATGATTATTTCCCATTACAAGAAGAAATATAAGGAAAACTACTCAGAGTTCATGGGAAAAATACAACAACACATGGATTGATATTTAAAATCAGGTTTACACAATAAACATTTAACAAACTTAAATAAAAATACAAAACACTTATCTCAAACTCCTCCCTAAGCAAATCCCCTGAAGTTCTTTTGTATAATCCTCAGTTCAACAATCTCTTCACACACACCAAAACTCTTAACAACAACCAATAACAACCTTTTTAAAAATTCCTTTTTACTTGAAGAGATACCTCCTTATAATAACCCTTAAAATCTCCAAGAGTCACTTCAGAAGCCCTTTCAAAATTTGTTCAAATACATTGTATCTAAAAAAAATTGATTTAGGCGCCTAGGTGCCACTCTTTTAGAAGCTTAAAATAACTACCTGGCGTCTATGCGCTAGATCTTGGGGCCATGGTGTCGGGCTCTCTGTTTCATGTATAGGTTCTGGCGATTAGGCGCCTCCTTTGCTCCATTTCACCACATTTTTCTTTGTTTTCACTCATTTTTATCCAAAATTTCATCTCTTATAACTGAAACTAAAAATACACAAAATATCTTTCATTAAAGTACAATATCATTAAAAATGGGCATAAAATGTATCTAAGAAAATACCACATTTTTAGGCATTTCAAAATCCCTCAAACTTCACTGTTACTTGTCCTTAAGTAGCTCTCCTATTTTATAAAACGTGTTCTTTGACTTATTGGTAGTGGGTTTCATTAAAGATTCTTATAGTTTTGCCCAATAACTTTAGAAAAGTTTTCAATGTTTCAAGTTAGAATTAGGATATTTAAATATCTAGTAATTGAGTTAGAAATTTTGATTTTCCATTCATTTCCAAAATAATTGTAGTTTGTTAGACTTAGGAATCCTATAATAATTAAAAGATAGAATTATATGAGAACTCTATTAGTAAAAAATTAACTAATACATTTAGAATTGATAATAAGCTAAAAATTGTAATTAAATTTCTTCCTTTAAGATGATTCAAGTAAAACCAATTTTTAATTAGGCATCTCCTCAAGCTTCTCCCCACATTATTTTTTTGCTTTTCTTTTTATTTTCCTTTTCTTTTTCTTTTATAATCTTTTTAATCCTTACTCTTTTATGTGAGTACTATATCTGGATAACCTTTAATGATTTTGAACTTCACTATTCTCCTTCTAAAGTTAAAAACTTATCATATTTCTTTACTTTATAATGTGTATTAGTTTTAAAAATGATTTTTCATAGAGTCTCAATTCATTTTAAAATGTAAATCTAAGATTCCTAGTGTTTCAAAAATACAATTTTTTCTACTATGAATAGTGAAAGCATATCCCTAATCTTTTTTACCAAATATCTTAACACTAAAACTACCCCTCATCACAAAAATTTTTTTAACTTAAGTCTACTATAACATTCATAGAATCAAAAATATAGTTTTCTAAAGATAATACCACATACCATAGGTTATTTTAAAAATAATTTTAAAATGTAGTCTATTGAGGACAAATAAAGCTTAGTTCTTAAAAAACTTTCTCCTTTCTCCAAATTTAAATTTTTAAATACTTTAAACATTTAATACAAGAATGTAGGTAGGAAGATTTTTTTTTTTGATTTAGTTAATATCAAGAGTTCTAAGCATGAAAGGTATACATGTATAAACAGTAAAGTCAGGTTTGTTGCAGAAAATAATTTTTAATTAAACATGTTAGAACATGAAAATTTGCTAAGTAAAGGGATATTGCATCACACAAGCAAACATATATATAAACCAGAACATAAAGAAAATAATAGTACAATAAAAATAACAAGTACAAAATCCACAAAGCCATAATAAACAATACTAAGTCCATGTTGATATCATTTTTTATGAGGTCTAATGTCTCAGCTTTAGAGGTCTAGAATCTAGCCGTAGGACTTTTCTGTTGACTATCCTAGAAGACTTAGTAAATGGAGCCCTCCCACATAGAAATTCCAAACACTTCTTTACTGCTCTTGGGAAGTCCCACCTGGATGATCACATGCATCTAAATGTCATTTGGGTGGCTAAGACCAACAAGCGGAGACTCAAGATTTAGTTCTAATAGGTTCAATTAAGCCTTAAGGAAACCTTTAGTGACTTGTTCTTGGTCATAACCTCACACACACACACACTTGAGTCCATGACAACTCACACACCTAAAAAACCCTAAAGTCATTCATGCTTAACCCCTTCCTCCACTATTTTGGAAAACCATGTGTGTGGTCCCCAAGCCCTTAACTTTTGGCTAAGAGTGGCTAAAAAAAACATATGAAGGATCCAAAATGGGCTTTTCTATGGGTCCATGACACCAAAAAGGGAATTTCATGACCAACATACCCAATGAGCTTTAATTCCACCAAAACACCCAACTTTGACCTTCTATCCCCAAACTTCCCCAAAATTACCAAAATTCCCTTGGAACCCTAAAATCTTCCAAATTCCAAATATTCCTAAATTCTCATCAAAAAATCATTTTTAACCATTCTAAACCACACAAAATGCCCAAAATACCACAATTTTTCCAAAATTTCTAAAATGCCCCCAATTCGGCCAAAATTACTAAAATGCCCCTCATGTTCAAAAATTCTCCAAAATCTCTAAATTTACTCCAAATGTCCTCAAGATCAATTCTAACCACCAAAAACCCCAATTGCACCCAAAGCCACCAAAATTGACCAAAATTCCCAAATTTCCTCTAAAGCCCTAAAATCCTCAAATCATCCCAAATTCCCATTAAATCCATTTCAAACTTTCCCAATTTCAAATCCACATCAAATTCATCATGTCCAAGACCTACCAAAACCAAATTCAACCCCGATTCAATTCAATTCCAAGCCTAAAAATCAAGTCCAAGTCAAATGCTCCAAATTGAACCCAACTCCAAAATCTACTAAATTGAGCTATGTAACCATTCCAATCCCACCAAAATTGATTCCCAAACTTCTCGTGACATCATTCTAAGCCTAATTGAACCACCAATTTGCCTAGATGCAAGCCCAATCCAAGTTCAAGGTCCATGTCTAAGCTCACACCTTAATTTTAAGCTTAATTCCAAATCCACCTCAAATCTCTTTAATTAACCAAACTCTAATCATTCTAGTCTGGTTTGATCTCTTAAGATACTAATCACATAACCCAAGACCCTCTTTTGGTGCCATGGACCAAGGGTCCCTTGATTTACGCAAGCTCTCTACCCTAAAATATTTAACTCTCTTACCCATGCCATCAACCATCAAACTCCAGGCTAATCACAATTAATCCTTTCTCTGACCCCCTTGAGGCAGCAAGCCATCAACCTTGGCCTGGACGGCCACCCTAGTGGCTAGATAGTCCAAAAAAGAGAGCTTGCACCTTGCCTTAAACCCAAAATTGAGCTCATCCTTTGTGACACTCCCCCATTGGACAATTGTGCCGCTTATCCCAATGACAGTTTGAGACCTTACCTTTGGCCTCAATTATAAAAAGCCCCCTTTACGCCCAAACTTATAGAGCATCCAAATCCTAGGGGAAACTCTGCCCAATTGATTCCAGCGCTTCTCACAGACCTCGTAAGTGCAATCCAACCATCCTTAGCCACCATTCCAATTATCGAAGCTCAATTTCGCCACCCAAATCTAGGACCTTTTCATTCATCTCACAAAATCACTCAAAGAATCAAATTAACCATTCACAAGCTTTACCAGACCTCAAAACTACTTCACCAATAAAAAACCCCCTCTCCCGAGCACCCTAACATAGTCTTAGACCAAGCCCGAGTCACCCTTTCACTGAAATCATACTTAGGCTACATCTCAACTTGAGGCAACACTTCGAGGAGCTTCATGTACTCAAAGCAATCATCTCTAACTAACCCAATAGAGGCCTGACCCCTTGAGTAAATGTATAGCTCAAAGTTCCTAAATTTTGGCTCAGTTTCATCAATTATGAAGTGAACTTATATTTCATATGTATTTGATCATATAGATAGATTCGTCTCACTTAGATGAAGATGTGGGAACAAACCTAGAGTGATTTGGTTGAGATTTGAGTGAGATATTGGGTTTAGAACACAGACGGTTCTTGGGTTAGGACGATCAGGGACGATGAACGAATGTCATCCATTTTTGCGTGAATTGGTTGGATGACTCAGATTGCGCCAGACAAAGAGATGAAATGGGAACCGTGGGCCACAAACCTACGTGTAAAGCATAGCGATCCAGTGGACAACGCGTAGTAGTTCGGAGACGCCGAGGTTGCACTGGCGGCTGACTTGGATAATGTTGACCTCATTTTGAGGTCTTCTTTTCTCTTCCTTAGATACCCTAGGATCTAGCCTTAAGATTTCTATTTTGACTCTCTTAGAGGACTAAACTAGGATCTACACCACTTAGAAAGTCAAGCTATGTGCAACTATGTTTCAGACATAAGAACCTAAATCAAACCAAGAGGCAAGGAAGAAAAAAAGAAAAATGTGTGAAAGAGTGGAGGGACCAATCCACCTGAAAGAGCGAAGAGGTGAAAGGTGGATTGATCCTCAAAACCGCATTTAAAATGATCGATGAAAAATCCCAAAAGCATGGCCCAACGATCCAGGAATCAACCCAAAAGGGTATCATTTCTTTCAATTCCACGAATGAATCATCCCAAAAGGTATCCTTTCCAAACCGCATTTAGAGCAATCCCCCATATCCAGCAAAGTGAATTTGTTAAGCTCATTTAAAACTTCTCAAGAGGATGCTCCAACAACTTCCCAAACTTTCATAAACTCGAGCTAGTGTGACTTCATATTTTCCCAAAAAAAAAATGACATTTTGACCCTCTCAAAAGTGGCATTTTCATATTCCAAAACAACAAACAAAAACCCTCAAAACATATTTTTAATTCTCGAATAGAACACATGAGAAAAGCCTTGAAACCACGAATCGGTAGCATTCTATGCTTGGCGTGATAACATAGAATTTGGCCATCAATGCAAAATGGTGTCTGTCATTAATTCCGAATGAGAATAGGCATTCAGCGTTGCAATAAAGTTACATCGTTAGGCTTGAAACCGATCCTAACCATGCCATCAAGGTAATTTAAGTGTAAGCTAATTATTTTTAGAAAGATTTACATCCACACCACACAATTTCTATGAATTTACATATCTATCACCCAAAATTCAAATCCTGCTCGTATACCACCCAAATCTTTTATGTCACAAGGAAAAGATGCCACTGTTTGTCTTAAATAGAAATTTTACTTCTCTATGAGTAAAATTTCACTTCTCTATATAACTTATGTGGTTAAATTGCATCTTCAATTGCCATCCAATATGCTCTAGATGTGCTTGCAACTCAAGAACTTTGGTCTCCAACAAATCTATAGTATTCTCCATTTTGTTGATCTTCTCTGATATCCCTTCAATACTAACGGCTAAGAAATCGTTATACATTTCTTGTGCACTTTGACTAATGAACCTCTTCCTCATGGTTTCTTCCTTCTTCTTCAAATCCTTCTTCTATGAAGACATTTTCTCTAAATCTCACTTTCTCTTAGACTTTTAGGGCTAGAAATGATCTAGGGTAGAATTCCTTCACAAATCCCTTCTATTTATAGGCCTAAATCCTTCCAATAACTCCTAGGCACATTTAGAAACTGCCTTGGCACGTTTTTACACACTAATTAGCAGTTAAACCTTCTAGAATATTAATTTTGCACATGTGTTTAAACTGCCGCGCTTAAGCACTAGTGCATATTTTTGCACCAGTCAACTTAACATCCAAATTCTCATTCTAACATGTCTTGGTCACCAAATAAAGTCTTATAAACTTTACAAACACATAATATTTTAAAAAATACTACCCCAAATTTTCTTAATCACACAAAAAACAACAATCAAAATAAAAATACTCTGATAACTATGGGTTGCCTCCCACAAAGCGCTTGGTTTTACGTCGNGAGTGACTTGTTAGAGACACCCTGCAAGCATTCTAACTTTGGTTCCAGTGTGGGGGATGACGAAGAAGCGGTGACTTGAAATGGCGTCGATTGAGAAGAGGAGGAGGGAGCGGCACAATCAATAAATTGAGAAATGGTGGGATATTGGGTCTCGATCAATCCAGANAGAGGAGGAGGGGGCGGCACAATCAATAAATTGAGAAATGGTGGGATATTGGGTCTCGATCAATCCAGAGGAAGAGCAAAAAGAGGAAGCATCAAAGGAGGCAGAAGCGGGGGAAGTAGGAGGAGAGCGAGACAGGGGTGAAGACCAAGAGGAAGGAAAGGAGGGAGTTTGAACCGGATTAGGCAGCATAGTCTTGCTCGGGTCCATGAATGGGAAAATCGACGAAAATGAAGCACCGACCAGACCGAGGATTAAAAAAAAATCTAACAAGCGACTCTTGCGATAGAAATTGTTGCGATGTGTGGTTGTTTCAGCTTGCGGTTTATTTATAGGCTTGGATGATAACTGCAGAAAACAGCCGCCTTACTGTTTGTTGCCCATGGGAGAAGAAATGTGAGATATTTTTTAGCGCCATAATACAGTCATGCCGGAATATGTAAAGTAAGTCTAATTTAATATAAGCTTTTACTATATATACATATATATATATATATATATATATATATATATATATANAGGCAGAAGCGGTGGAAGTAGGAGGAGAGCGAGACAGGGGTGAAGAGCAAGAGGAAGGAAAGGAGGGAGTTTGAACCAGATTAGGCAGCATATTCTTGCTCGGGTCCATGAATGGGAAAGTCGACGAAAATGAAGCACCGACCAGACCGAGGATTAAAAAAAAAATCTAACAAGCGACCCTTGCGATAGAAATTGTTGCGATATGTGGTTGTTTCAGCTTGGGGTTTATTTATAGGCTTGGATGATAACTGCAGAAAACAACCGCCTTACTGTTTGTTGCCTATTGTNACTATTATATGAGGCCCAACTATCTCTCATGCGCCTAAGAATTCGAGAACCACACCCTACACTCGGGGGGAATTGAACCCTATACCAGAGGGGACTTACAACTGACAAGCAAATGTCCGACCAACTGTCTAAGATGTATTGCTTCTCATGCGCCTAAGAGATGTATTGCTCATAATATAGAATTAATGCATAACTAAAGCATAGTTTATTCAATAGATTTTTAATGCAAGTACAATAGTCAAAAACTTTCAATGTCAATTTTTTGGATCACAATTCTAAAATTTTAATCCAACGATATAAATAAAATCTTGATGGGAGTTTAAATATTGTTATCCAGGTAATTGAATATGTTAAAAACTTCACAAGATTATCTGAGTAATCAATTAGTTTTTGGCTCGTGTGCTTATAGTGAGGATGAGCATTCCCAGCCACGGAAACCTAACAAACTCAAATTTCTCAATTCTAATTTCAATAAAGCTTTTAAATATTTAAATGACCTTATATGGCAAGAGAATTAAAATAAAGTGTTCGAAGAAGCATTTAAGAATGTTGGTTGGAGTAACAAAAATTTCACTAAAAAAAGTATAATAAATTTTATTTTAAAATAAAAGGGATTTAAAATGAGGAATACATTATATATTTGAAAAATCTTACAGTTCTATGAGATAATTGACACCGACATTCACGGTTGCCCGACCATCACCCTCATATACCAACACCCAAAATCACCTGATTCTATCTTATGATAGCGACATCACTCGATTGTGATCGCTGAATAACATTTTACATTCAAAATACTTAGAGACAAGTATGGTACTCTAAGAAATCCATCTACACACATATAGTTCATGATTATTAGAAAGCATGCCAACATTAAAGTGGTAGGCATGACAAAACTAAATTCCTTTGTGCCCCTCCTTGACCCCCCCTATTGTAAGGCACGAGGTATAAGTTATTTTGATTCTATAATTTTGTATCAAATAGGCACAACTCTCATGATTAATTGTATCCCAAGTTAGATAACTCCTCACCAAGAATGTTTAATCACGATTTAAGGGTTTTACAAATGAAAGAAAATAGAAAAAAGAAAAATATTTAAGGACTTCTGATATCGACTTTATATATGCTTAAAAATACAAGTATTTAATACTGCTGTTAGAAGATTTAATTTCTCAGCAACGACACCAAAAACTTAATAACGGTTATAGATTCGATAAAGATGTATATATAAAATATTCAATAATGGTAAAGTCACACTTATCAACGCAACTATACGTATCGCTCAAGTAATATAGGGCTCTAATGGAGTCCT
>JXCR01141232.1:227851-246373 GCA_002079205.1 Phalaenopsis hybrid cultivar
TTCTATTATTCTAAATACAGAAATTCAGAATAGCTCTATCTCTAGTTACCTCACTATGGTGATAAGTCAGTAACAGAGTAGAGGAAATAAAATAGTGTCACGCCTTAGAGGTGACATTCAACATGGAAGCAGAAAAAATTACCCGTTCTCGTTGTTTAATCTTCCACATTCCTTTCCCATCAGTGACAAAGTTGATCACATCATTCAGGGGGCCTTCCATTGTACTAAAGGATTCATAGTGGCAGCTATAATAGTCTGGGACTAAGTAAAAGGTGTTGATGCGGGCGACAGTAAATTCAACAGGAAATCCACGCACTTAACGATTCCATCTTCAGAATAGATTACATTGGCGTAGAATTCTTTCACAAAATTTGCATTAACATTGGTTGTGTAACAAAAGTTTTCCCACCTTCGCTCGGCAATAACTCATTCAATTTCTCCACCCGGACTCTCAAAAACTCGATCTTGTATACACTTCTTTCCCTTAAATACTAAAGTAAATCTTGTTTGAGCCATCGCATTGATGAAGTGAGACTCGTCGAACTCAATTAGTCTCTTTTGTTGTGGAGTCATTTCAATCTAATCAAATTATAGAAAAATTCCCAAATATACTTCAAATATGCAAATAATGGCTTCCAAAAGTAATTCTAAGAGTTTAACACTAAGCTCTATGAAATTCTTCTCAATATTTTCTTCACATTCTCAAATTTTTTGGATCTCCTCAATGTGGAGCAAATCTATGGTGAAAATCAAATATTTTTAGTTTGGAGTGAAGCTCTTACCTAGAGATAATCAAATCCGCCATAGTGAAAATCAAATATTTTTAGCTTGGAGTGAAGCTCTTACCTAGAGATGATCAAATCCGGTGTCAAAAAGCCTTGAAAACGTCACCCAATCCAAGATCTCTCAAGCCCTAGGTCAAAAATTGCATTTTTAAGAGGAAGGGGATGATGAGTAGTGGCGGTTGACTGGTCAAAATCATGGTTAAAGGTGTTTTTTCACGAGCTCGTCGTCGGCGGGGTAGATGGCACCGTCGGTGCGCTCTATTGAATTTTGAACCTAAGTTTCGGGAAAAATCCGTCGTCGGTGGCGTCGAGGGCGCCGTCAGCGGGCTCTATTGATTTTGTCAATTCCCAGATTTTTTTGATTTTGATCAATTTCAAGCCTTAACGACATCCGTTCAATTATTATAAACATAATTTTAAGTGACTAAATGATGGACTTAGCACAAATAAAATTTCACAACACAAAACATCACATTTATATATAAATTCCAAGGGGTACAATATACGTTACATAACACACCTAAGTTTAGTATTTCCAACCTCAACACATTAATTCAGCAGATCAATCCAAGCCACAACAGTCAAAACGCGGAAAACAAAACATCCTATGCTTAGTCTCAACTATACAGAGATCTAAAAGCATAATTCTAAAGCAAAGCAAATACAAAGTTCAAATTACATAGACAGAAAAGTAGTAATATAAATATACTATTCTTCAGATTCAGTACTAGATTCTCCTTTAAGATCACCCATTGATTGCACATGAATGAAGAGGTTGTAGAAGGGTCGGAATGAAAATTTTTCAGTAGAATCATCATCTATTAATTTCATCCTCCTCATCAGTAGTATCAAACTATCTTCTAAATGTCCAGAGTGATCAAAATGTTCTTTCATCCTCCAGTCTAGATGATCGAAGAAATCAGAGATATTATTAATTGCATTCATGACATTTTATACCTCCTTCTCCAATTTCTTGATTCTGCGCAGGATCACCAGAGTTTTATCAGGAATTAAGGGTTGAACTGGCAATGAATTCAGAGATGATTGATCTACTATAATGACCATATCATTTTCATCTTCAAAAATTGGGAATCTCTCAGTTGGGTCCAAAGGCTTCCAAGGTAGAAGTACCTTTTCCCAATTTTCATAGGACACTTAGAACTGACTGCAAATTGAGAAAATTGTGGAAGGGTGTCCAAGCCCATAAGTTGATCCATGAACGATCAGGCCCAAAAAGACTTCATAATTATTGATCTAATATCGATTGGCAGTCCCATTTGGATGCAGTAATTCAAAATAACTCTTTCTTTAGAAAATTTACCGATCTTCATTATTGGTAATAATTTCACAAAAATGAAAAAGTGCCAGTGTTTCGAAACGAGATTTAGGAGTGTCGCAGAAAAACTAACATACTCGTTCTCTCTCATCTCCCAGTCGTCGGTTTCAACCATTAAATATTGGTAAATTTCATTCATCTAGTTTCTTGTCGGGACAAAATTAGAATAGTGGCAAACAGGAATGTTCTCGATCATGTATAATTCATTGATCCGTGTAGGAGTAAAAGTGATCCATCAACCTCGCACATAAACAACTCCCTGGTTGATTCCATGCAAATTTGCATAAAATTCTTTTACCACAGGAACAACCACGGAGGCGGTAGTATAGCACAACACTTTCCATCTTCGCCGCACTATCGTCTCTTCAATTGCTGTTGAGGTATTATTCAATCCGCGATTTATGAATCCTCTTTTTTTTATCAATCTTTTCTTCTTCAGTAACTTGTTGAAGATTCGATGCGTTTCGTCACTAATAAACTTTTGCCAATTGAAAACTTGCATTCTGGGATTATCAGGGGAATTGGACGCCATAGGAATAAAATTGGTGGAGTCTCACTTCATTTTTGGTGGAAAATATGAACTAGGAATCAAATTTCGGAGTTTAAAAAGGTAACTCCCACCCAAAAATCGCCAAAAACCGCCATTTGAACTCAAGAAATTGCTATCTCACCAGTCTCGCCGTCGGCGGGGTCGAGGGTGCCGTCGGTGAGCCTCTGTATTTATTTTGTCTAGACTCTTGGAAAAAACCCGCCGTCGGCGCCCACGGCAAAAATTTCACAGTTTTTCTCTAGTTCGAACACGTTCCAATTTTTCTTTATGGATCCATTTTTTATGATGATTCAAGAGTAAATAAGAGTAGTAGAGCTTGATACTGCCACAAACTAATGATAATTTCAAATAAAAACTACTATAATCACAATAAAAGTAAAGATAAATTGGGGTTGCTTCCCATAAAGCGCTTTGTTTAACGTCGTCAGCCCGACCTATTCAAGTGTCAGTCAGATTGACTGATCATTAAAACCTCTTTAAATTTTGGTCTTTTACCCTCAAAATATGGTTTTAATCTATGTCCCATTTACTTTAAATATATTTCCAGTCTTCTGATCTTCAATCTCAACAGCTCCGTAAGTATAAACTTGAGTCACAGTAAAGGGTCCTAACCAGAGACTTCAATTTGTAAGTATAAACTTGAGTCACAGTAAATGACCCTAACCAATGAGACTTCAATTTTCCAGGGAATAACTTCAGCATAGTGTGTTGTAAAGCAAAACTTCTTGTCCTGGTTCAAAGTTCTTTTGGTTAATCTTCCGATCATGCCATAACTTNCGTATGTTTACTGAATCTGCGGCTAGGCTAGGAGGATACCTGCTCTCACTTTGGAGCTCCCACGTTCCCCTCGACTGAGGGCTAACATCTACACTTCAACACCCAAA
Source organism: Phalaenopsis hybrid cultivar (assembly GCA_002079205.1). Taxonomy (NCBI): domain Eukaryota; kingdom Viridiplantae; phylum Streptophyta; class Magnoliopsida; order Asparagales; family Orchidaceae; genus Phalaenopsis; species Phalaenopsis hybrid cultivar. The sequence continues at coordinate 231,407 of JXCR01141232.1, forward strand.
CGATAGNTCACAACAAAATATTCCAAATTTTAACCAATCCCCTTTCACACCTCTATGTCTGATTTCTTTAAAAAGTCCTACCCTTTGAAATTCCTTGAAGATAATATTTCTTATTTTTTATCGAGAGTCTTCTTAGGTGGCTTTGGTCATTTAAGATGTAATTAACTATAAGGGCTTTCCCTTATAGGAAACATGTCTGAACCCAGCTTAATATAAACCTTGTTTAATCCTTTATATTAAATAGGGGAACTTGTCGGCAAATACAAAGGTTTCGCAGACCAGGCAGACATCATACTTTCTTTAGTTTATTTGATCGAGTCTCATCCTCAAGTCTTATGTTTATCCATCGGGATAGATACAGGATTTGAGGTACAGTGGTCTTTCATTTTAAACTATGAAATATATGGGATCAGTTTTATTTCACACTTCAACGTCCTTTTGAAGCGGGTGACGGGATTTCGATTCCGGTGACCCACAGCTTCTTACAGGAAACTCCCCTACAACCCAAAATAACGCCGACAGCTTCTGGCGACCCCGCTCGGGACAAGCTTTTCTCTCCATAAAAATCAAGAAATATTATCTTCACTCATCGGTAATATGTCCATGTCCCTCTTTGACCAAATTACCTTTCTTCGGTTGGCATACTTTACCCATTTCTACTTTGGGAAAGTACAACTAACTCCTTGGACTTCAGGACTAGCTGTTCAACTATCTTTGAATAGAGGGGTTCAGAAGGTCATTAAGGACTCTTTAGATTTTCATGTGGGGTCGGACCTCCAATAGGTGTGTCGGTGGACTAAGTCCACCTGGGCATTTTCTGCCACTAATTGGGTCCCGCACTGGGGCCTAAAATTTTTCACATCTCTCTTCCAAGTTTGGTTTGCTACTTCGCAAATTAAACCAGATCGTGTTGTGCTGCGTGCACTTTGAAATATTAATTAAATTTTACACCTTTTTCAACATAGNGTCTGAATCCATGACAACCCCTAGCTCTTCTTCCTTTGGATTTTACAATAAAATATTCTAAATTTGAACCAATCCCCTTGCACACCTCTATGTCTGATTTCGTTGTAGAGTCCTACCCTTTGAAATTCCTTGAAGATAATATTTCTTGATTTTTATCGAGAGTTTTCTCGGTGACTTTGGTCATTTAAGATGTAATTAACTATAGGGGCTTGCCCTTATAGGAAGCATGTTCTATAGTGGCTTGCCCTTATAGGAAGCATGTCCAACCTTTGAAATTCCTTGAAGATAATATTTCTTGATTTTTATCGAGAGTCTTCTTAAGTGACTTGTCCTACTCTTTGAAATTCCTTGAAGATAATTTTTCTTGATTTTTATCGAGAGTCTTCTTAAGTGACTTTAGTCATTTAAGATGTAATTAACTATAGGGGCTTGCCCTTATAAGAAGCATGTCCAAACCCAGCTATTCTTTGAAGATAATATTTCCTGATTTTTATCGAGAGTCTTCTTAGGTGACTTTGGTCATTTAAAAGCGTTGAAGAGTCCTACCCTTTGAAATTCTTTGAAGATAATTTTTCTTGATTTTTATCGAGAGTCTTCTTAGGTGGCTTTGGTCATTTAAGAATATTTCATGATTTTTATCGAGAGTCTTCTTAGGTGACTTTGGTCATTTAAGATGTAATTAACTACTTTCTTGACTTTTATCGAGAGTCTTCTTAAGTGACTTTGGTCATTTAAGATGTAATTAACTATAGGACTTGCCCTTATAGGAAGCATGTCCGAACCCAGCCTACCCTTTGAAATTCCTTGAAGATAATATTTCCTGATTTTTATCGAGAGTCTTCTTAGGTACTTTGGTCATTTAATATGTAATTAACTATAGGGGCTTGCCCTTATAGGAAGCATGTCCGAACCATTTGGTCATTTAAGATGTAATTAACTATAGGGGCTTGCCCTTATAGGAAGCTTTTCTCGAACCGTCCTACTCTTTGAAATTCCTTGAAGATAATTTTTCTTGATTTTTATCGAGAGTCTTCTTAAGTGACTTTAGTCATTTAAGATGTAATTAACTATAGGGGCTTGCCCTTATAAGAAGCATGTCCAAACCCAGCTATTCTTTGAAGATAATATTTCCTGATTTTTATCGAGAGTCTTCTTAGGTGACTTTGGTCATTTAAAAGCGTTGAAGAGTCCTACCCTTTGAAATTCTTTGAAGATAATTTTTCTTGATTTTTATCGAGAGTCTTCTTAGGTGGCTTTGGTCATTTAAGAATATTTCATGATTTTTATCGAGAGTCTTCTTAGGTGACTTTGGTCATTTAAGATGTAATTAACTACTTTCTTGACTTTTATCGAGAGTCTTCTTAAGTGACTTTGGTCATTTAAGATGTAATTAACTATAGGCTAGATTTTTATCGAGAGTCTTCTTAGGTGACTTTGGTCATTTAAGATGTAATTAACTATAGGGGAATTTTTATCGAGAGTCTTCTTAGGTGACTTTGGTCATTTAAGATGTAATTAACTATAGGGGTACCCTTATAAGAAGCATGTTCAAACCTAGCTTAATATAAATCCTATATAATCCTTTATATTAAATAGAGGAACTTGTCGGCAAATACAAAGGTTTTGCAGACCAAACAGACGTCATACTTTCCTTCGTTTATTTGAACGAGCCTCATACTCAATTCTTATGTTTATCCTTTTGGGATAGATACATGATTTGTGGTACAATGCTCTTTCATTTTAAACTATGAAAAATATGGGGTCAGTTTGNGGGATGTAATGGAGTCCTAGATATTGATCCCACAGGGAGTAATATTAAAGACTACAAACTAAGATTTTAGAAAATCAATGCTTAATCATAACAATACAATCCAAATTGCTTATCTGTCACCAATAGCAATCAAAATAAATATGTAATTTTAATAACTCTTAAATAACTAATTCTATTAATAAAGTTTTTAAGGTGAAATTTAATATATAAGAAAGCATCCTTCTCCTTATCAAGAAATTAAAGTGAATGGATAAAATGAATCAGTTCAAATTGGATTGTGCCAAATAGGAGCATATCTATTCTTTACCCTTTGGTCGAGGAATAAAGAACATTGACTAATCCTATGCTTGGTTATTGAATCTGCAGCTAGGCTGGGAGGATACCGGCTCTCACTTTGGAGCTCCCATGTTCCCCTCACCTGAGGGCTAACATCTACACTTCAGCACCCATGATAGAACTGAATTGGGGATTTTAGTCTGTCACTCTAAAATCTTAAATTCTATGCTTGATAATTTTATTTTCGCATTTATTTGCACCCAACTTCCAAGGGCTTTGACCTCCCTGAATCTTGGATGTAATCTTCACTTTAGTTGTANAGCTTCTTACGAGCAACCCCACAAACCAACCCAAAATAACGCCGACACTAGGCTGGGAGGATACCGACTCTCACTTCAGAGCTCCCACGTTCCACTCACCTAAGGGCTAACATCTACACTTCAGCTCCTAAACAATAGGACCAAATTGAGGATTTTAGTCTGTCACTCTAAAATCTCTAATTCTACGCCTGAGAATAATATTTCCCTATTTATTTGCACCCAACTTCTAAGGGCTTTGATCTTCCTGAATCTTGGATGTAATCTTCACTTTAGTTGTANAGATAAATTGAATCAGTTCAAATTGTGTTGTGCCAAATAGGAGCATACCTATTTTTTACCCTTTGAACCAGGCATAAAGAATATTGACTAATCCTATACTTGGTTACTGAATCTGCGGCTAGGTTGGGAGAATATCGGCTCTCACTTCGGAGCTCCCACATTCCCCTCGCCTGAGGGCGAACATCTACACTTCAACACCCAAACGATAGAATCGAATTGAGGATTTTAATTTGTCACTCTAAAATCTTCAATTCTACGTCCGATAATTTTTATTTCTCTATTTATTTGCACCCAACTTTAAAGGGCTTTGACCTCCTTAAATCTTGGATATAGTCTTCACTTTAGTTGTAAAACTCAACATATTTTAACAAATCAATTGGCCAGATTGAAAGACCCGATAATTTATTTCCCTATTTATTTGCACCCAACTTCTAAGGGCTTTGACCTCCCTGAATCTTGGATGGATCTTCACTTTAATTGTAAAACTCAACATATTTTAACAAATCAATTGGCCAGATTGAAAGTATTTAAAATCAAAGTGAAAATATTATCATAATTTCTTAAACATTTTTATGGCTTCACCAATTCAAATCACCATTTCACAAATCTNCTCACTTTGATGTCAGTTCCAAGTGTCTTACAAAAATTGGGAAAAGGTACTTCTACCTTTGAAGCCTTTGGAACCAACTGAGAGATTCCCAGGTTTTGAAGATGAAAATGACATTACTATTATAGTAGATCAATCATCTCAGAATTCACTGACGATTCAACCCTTAGTTCCTGACAAAACTCTAGTGATCCTGTGTAGAATCAAGAAATTGGATAAGGAGGTACAAAATGTCATAAATGCAATTAATAATATCTCTGATTTTTTTTATCATTTAGACTAGAGGATGAAAGAACTTTTTTAGCACTCTAGACATATAGAAGATAGTTTGATACGACTGATGAAGAGGATGAAATTGATAGAAGAGGATTCTACTGAAGAATTTCCGTACCGACCCTTCTACAACCTCTTCGTGCATGTCTCAAATAGGAGCATACATATTCTTTACCCTTTGGTCCATGCATAAAGAACATTGACTAATCTTATGCTTGTTTACTAAATTTACAGCTAGGCTAGGAGGATAACAGCTCTCACTTTGGAGCTCCCACATTCCCCTTATTTGAGGGCTAACATCTACACTTCAGCACCCAAATGATAGGGTTGAATTGCGGATTTTAATCTATCACTCAAAAATCTCCAATTCTACGCCCGGTAATTTTATTTCCCTATTTATTTGCACCCAATTTCCAAGGGCTTTGACCTCCATTAATTTTGGATCTAATCTTCACTTTAATTGTAAAACTCAACATATTTTAACAAATTAATTGGCCAGATTGAAAGAAACATTTTCATGGTTTTGCCAATTATTCACTTTAGTTGTAAAACTCAACATATTTTAACAAATCAATTGGGCCAGATTGAAAGTAATTCGGTTGTAAAACTCAACATATTTTAAACAAATCAATTGGCAGATTTGAAAGTAAATTAAGATCGAAGTGAAAAGATCATCACAATTTCTCAAACATTTTCATGGCTTCAGTAAATTAAGATCGAAGTGAAAAGATCATCACAATTTCTTAAACATTTTCATGACTTCACCATTCACTTTAGTTGTAAAACTCAACATATTTTAACAAATCAATTGGGCAGATTTGAAAGTAAATTAAGATCGAAGTGAAAAGATCATCACAATTTCTCAAACATTTTCATGGCTTCATGTAAATTAAGATCGAAGTGAAAAGATCATCATAATTTTTTTAAAATTTTCATGGCTCCAATAAATTAAGATTGAAGTGAAAAGATCATCACAATTTCTTTAACATTTTCATGGCTTCACCAATTCAAATTACCAAAATTAAGATCGAAGTGAAAAGATCATCACAATTTCTTAAATATTTTCATGGCTTCACCAATTTAAATCACCATTTCACAAATCTCAAGACAAGGTGAAAGACAGAGAAAACTACTCAAAACTCATGGGGAAGACACAACAAAACTCAAAATTTCACAAATCCTTAGGAATTTCTCACCGTCGGTGCCCTAGTTCAATTCTTCACATTTTGGTCCTTTTCGCTCCAAATTCACTCCTTTTTGCATCTTGTTGCTCCAATGACCATAATTCCTCATACCTGCAACAAAATATCAAAAATAACTTTCTTTAAAGTACAATATCATCAAAAACAATCTAAAATAGGTATAAAAATTTCAACATATTTTCCTTTGGTCATAGAGCATCGTAGATGATTAGTTTGGTCAACAACCTCCTAAGATGAGTTAGCACCTTATAATCCACTTTATATAATCATTCAATCTTTACTTGGTTATGCGGTTCTTCCACTGGTGGAGGTTGAGATAGCTCTTCCTGAGTGACTGTTTGTTTTTCTATATCCACTGGAGCTGACCTCGAGGGTAACACTTTCCCGCTCCTTAGATTTATTTCTGTGTTTTCTTCTTATTAAGATGCTGTAGGCCAAATTTTTTGTGTCTGTTCTTCTTCATCTGAGAGATCCAAGTTGATAACAAGTGGTGCACTGTGGTACTCTAGGATTGGTTTCTCACTTTTGGTGTTATCAAAACAGGTGTTGTCAATATCTTCTTCATTCTCGTTACTGGATTCATTGGACTTAAATATGATTTGAGGATCAGTTTGGGAATCAAGATCAAAGTTAGATTGAGTAAAGTCCATTACATTATCATTATAAATAGTTAAAATTTGGTCGAAATCATAATCATTATATTCATAATACCTCTACGGGGCAAAAAGCTAATCATACATGGTCAAGGGTTCGAGGATTTTCTTTTCCGAATCTGAGACAAAGAATCTAACAGAGGCAACCCCTATTCTACCCCCCTCCCCCTCGCACTATCGATCTTCATGACATCTTTCTTCTCTTTCTCTTCTAGATGCGGCAACTTCTCTGATGAAATCTCCATCTTTGACTGAGCAGGTTGTGGACTCTGAATGGCTTCCTGCTCTGAAGAGGTCTGAATCTGATACAATATCTTCTTGGATGACTTGCTCCAAACTGTACTACATCCATCCTTCTCCGAATACGGATCTATCGAAGAGATTGGCTTGGCTGAAATCATATTTACAGAACATTTTTCAGACTCTTTTAAATACTCCTTCGGGAAGGTTATATTTCCTTCTTTGAAATTTTGCTCGAGCCAATCCTTGAAGATGAAACAGCCCTCTATCTTATGTCCCAACATCCTATGATAGGGGAAGAAATTGGGATACTTCTTCTTGTCAACTTCTTCCAGTCTCTTTGGTTATGGTAATCTGAATTTGGTCTTCTTCATTAAGTTTCTGAACATCTTTGGTATAGCCTCATCTTTGAAAGAATATACCCTCTTCTTTCATTCTGAAAGAGTTGGGCTCATTCTACCCTCTGCTCGATATGGTCCTCACTAGTGTGATTGCTGGCTAGACTAGCCATATTGCTATACTTGTTTCTGATCATGTTGTGATGATTGCTAGAAACATTGATAAGAATGCTCTACCTATATCTTTATTGGTTGCTTTCCCTTTTTGATCATTGTCACTATTCCAGACTTCTTTTCAAATATCTTGGTTGTCCTGGTCTTTTCTGACATTTCTTGGGAATCCATGTGTTTAAATTCCTCTTGTAAATTGTTTGCTTTGCTTAATAGTTTCTCGAAGGACTTAACGGTGAGTCCCTTAAGCATGAAAGCTACCGACCCATGGATGCTTTTGAGTAGAATCTCAATCATATGTTATTCATGTAATTGAGGTTCACCTTTGATGTTAAGGTTTCTCCACCTCAAGATATAATCTACTAGGGTCTTGTTAGGCTTTTGTATCTCCACTACAAGATCCCTAGAAGAAACATGATGTTGCGCTCCAGCAAATCTCTTTACAAACAACTGTTCTAACAAGACAAACGTCTTGACCAATCTATTGGGAAGCTTGGCATACCAATCAAATGCAATTTCTGATAGGCTGTTGACAAACTGTCAAAAAATTAAGGCTTCATTACTTCCTGTGTTGCCGCAAATAGCTCAAAAGTGTGCTATATGCTGCATGGGATTTTTGGTTCCGTCAAAAGTTTGTTAACACAAAACCCTTAGGGTAGGGAATGATATAGAACGCCTCCGGGTAAGGTCTACCCTTTGAAATCAATGCACCACCCATAGATTGAGCTAATGCCTCTCAAACTTGTTGTTTGACCAACTATTTAATATCATTCTCTGGTATGGTACTTGGTGAAGAATCATTCTTTTGTTGTTCATCTCCGTTAATGGAGGCAACTTCTCTACTTTCATTGATAATATGAATTATTTGTGGCTAGTTGACTCCAAAAGAAACTACTTGCTGTGATTGGGACTATCCATGAACTATATCCATAGCGGCCATGGTGGCAGCCATCTCATCCACTGTCTTTTCCATCTGACTAATTTTCTCATCTCTTAAGAATATAGCCTTGCACAAATCATCTGTGTCATTCCCTTCAACAAGAGGTTGGACATCAATTACAGACGTAGCGGCTCTATTCTCGATAACATGAATATTTATAAAATCCTCATCGAGATAATCATTAAAACCAGAATCTTCATCATAATCAATGGCTACTCCATGTTCTTTGGCTAACTCAGAAATTTCATTCCTGAGCTTTTCAAATTTCTCTTCAATTATCGCTTCTTGGATCATCTTAAGATCTGGAGGATTTTTCTGGACATCTGATTGCAATATTTTTGTATATGTAAGGATTTATGAAGTTGACACCACTACTTGAAGATTTTAATCCCCGGTAACAGCGTCAAAAACTTGATCCGTGAATACTTAATGCTTATGCACAGTATAGCAATAATTCTGATAGTATTTTTCACTTATATTTCTTTATTTTGCAATAAAACCAAAAACTTGATCCTAAATAAAAATAAGAATTTAATTTTTAAATTTATATATATTTATATTGGGATACTATGCAAGTATTAGTATCGTTATCAAGTAATATAGGACTTTTTTATTAAGACCTGAATTTCGAACCCACAGAGAAGATTATGCAATATGCACTTTTTAGAAAGTTTTTCTATTTTAAAAAAGATAATTCCTTAAACTAAAAATGATTTTTTCAGGAATTTAAAATGTAAATATTTTTGGTATTTTTGATATTTTAACGAAACAGTAACAACTTTAAGAGATAACTAAAGTTTTTGTAGAATAAAAGTACTTAATATGAAAATATCTTTCTTCTTATGATGAATTAATAATAAGTATAAGTGTTTTGTTGTGGAAGCATGCAAATTTTGTTGTGTCAAATAGGAGCAAAAATATTTTTTACCCTTACTAGAGATGCTATAAAGAACATTGGTTAATTTAAAGTTTGAATAGTTCTGAAGATCGGCTAGGCAGAGAAGATACGAGTTGTCACTCTAGAGTTCCCTTAATTCCCTCCACCTGGGGGCTAACATCTCGAGCCTAGGCAGGGAAGATACCAGCTCTCACTCTAGAGTTCCCTCGATTCCCTCCACCCGGGGGCTAGCATCGCTAGGCAGGGAAGATACTAGCTCTCACTCTAGAGTTCCCTCGATTCTCTCCACCTCAAGGCTAATAGGTAGGGAAGATACCATCTCTCACTCTAGAGTTCCATTAATTCCCTCCACCTGGGGGCTAACATCTCGTATCATAACCTATTTACCCTTACTAGAGATGCTATAAAGAATATTGGCTAATTTAAAGTTTGAATAGTTCTGAAGACCGGCTAGGCAGAGATGTTATAAAGAACATTGACTAATTTAAAGTTTGAATAGTTCTGAAGACCGCCTAGGCAGGGAAGATACCAGCTCTCACTCTAGAGTTCCCTCGATTCCCTCCACCCGGGGGCTAGCATCGCTAGGCAGGGAATCTCACTCTAGAGTTCCCTCGATTCCCTCCACATGGGAGCTAACATTCTCGTATTAGAACCTAAAACAACAAACCAAGTTAGGGGTGTTAACCTGTCACTTTAAAGTCCTCTAACTTTACACCCATCAATGAATATTTTTCTATTTATTTGCACTCAATCATATAAACTACATTCTCATTCATACAATCTCATGTGATTCTTTCCAATTGTTGACTGAGACAATACCACCCGGTTCATATATGTTCTCACAATAAATTTTAGCATCTGGATTGGTCAAATCAAGAAGTAAATGAAGTGCATGGATTTAGATCATCACAACTTCTTCCAAAATTAAAGATCAATACTCTCCACAACTTCTATCTAAAACTTAATTACTTATCATTTTAAGAAGACAGATAAAGAAAACTACTCAGAGTCCATGGAGAAAATAAAATCACACTTTAGTTTAAAAGAAGAAATCATTGTCAAAACAACAACAAGTCTCAATTTAAACCAAAAGTAGTCTAAAATAAAAAGATAAAAACTTATCTCAAGTCCTCCACCAAACTCTTTCAAAAGTAGTCTAAAATAAAAGATAAAAACTTATCTCAAGTCCTCCACCAAACTCTTGAAGTCTCCTTGAACTTCTTCTCTTTTACAATCACTCAAAACAGAATAACAAAAAGGATAAAGTAAATAAAAAGTGGTCCTGAAAATCTCTCCGAACTAACTCCCCAAAGAAGAACTTTCAAAACTTGCCAATATTTTCAGACTTTTCTCTAAGTACTCTCTTCTTGCTTTTATAATTTTTTAAGAGGTGCCTTGGGATCTCTTCAAAATGTGTCTTGATTTGATGTATTTGCCCAAGAGATTCATCCTTTCATGATAATTTTCGTCCATGGTGGTTACAACCACCTATTAAGCCAATGGGTGCCTCAAACCTCTTCGAAATTCATGAAAACCGATTTACTTGTCTAATAACTGCCACTGGCAATTAAGCGCGGGGTCTCGGTGCTTAGGCTTGGCCTTCTCTGTTTACTCGGCGCTTAAGCGCCGGATCTGGCGCTTAGGCGCCAAAACTCTTTTGCACAAATTTTCACCTTTTTGCTCCANTGAAGAACTTTCAAAACTTGCCAATATTTTCAAGACTTTTTTCTAAGTACTATCTTCTTGCTTTTATAATTTTCCAAGAGGTTCCTTGGGATCTCTTCAAAATGTGTCTTGATTTGATGTATTTGCTCAAGAGATTTATCCTTTCATGATAATTTTCGTCCATGGTGGTTACAACCACCTATTAAGCCAATGGGTGCCTAACTCTTTGAAATTCATGAAAGCGATTTTACTTATCTAATAACTGCCACTGGCGATTAAGCGCGGGGTCTCGGCGCTTAGGCTTGGTCTTCTCTGTTTACTCGGCGCTTCAGCGCCGGATCTAGCGCTTAGGCGCCAAAACTCTTTTGCACAATTTTTCACATTTTTGCTCCAAATTTGATCATTTTTCACTCCTTTAAGCATTTTTTTTTTCATTTTTGGTTGTATCTGTAAGAAAACACAAAAATACCTTCCATTAAAGCGCAATATCTTAAAAATAGGTATNTTTTTTTCCATTTTTGGTTGTATCTGTAAGAAAACACAAAAATACCTTCCATTAAAGCGCAATATCTTAAAAATAGGTATAAAAATGTGTCTAAAAATTCTATATATTTTAGGTGTATCAAAATCCCCCAAACTTAAAATGTTAGTTGTCCTCAACTGACACTTCAATCTTTAAAAAACCAAATATGTATGATATGTACATGATTTTATTTAGGAGTTACTAAAATTTAGATCTAGAAATATAGTAGTTCAATTTAGAAAAAATAATTAGTAAATGAGACCAACTTAAAGTTTGAAAATTTTTAANGTTGTCTTCAACTGACACTTCAATATTTAAAAACCAAATATGTATGATATGTACATGAGTTTATTTAGGAGTTACTAAAATTTAGATCTATAAATACAGTAGTTCAATTCAGAAAAAATAATTAGTAAATGAGACCAACTTAAAGTTTGAAAATTTTTAATGTTAAGAATTATGAAAAATATGAGTTCCTATCTAATTCAGAAATATTGTAAGTTCTCTAAATTTAGATTTTAGTTCTTATATTTTCTCTACTTAAAAAAGTTTATTAAAAATAATTTTACTTACTATATTATATTTATAAGCTTAAGATTTTATTAAATCTTATACTTTAAAAAGATCAAATGTAGAACCAATTTTTGATTAGGCACTAATCCTCAAGCTTCTCCTCCCTTACATTTCTGTTCTTTTTTCTTTTCTTTTCTTTTCTTCTCTTTTTCTTTTTCTTTTCTTTTTCTTTTTCTTTTTCAGGCAAGGATTACTATATTTGGATAGGCTTTTAATGATTTTGAATTCCACTTCTCTTTCCCTAAAGTAAAGCCTTGATATAAAACTTTTACTTATAGATATAATAATAGTTTTGGAAATCATTTTAATAAANCTTTTCTTTTCTTTTTCTTTTTCTTTTCTTTTTTTTTCTTTTTTAGGCAAGGATTACTATATCTGGATAGGCTTTTAATGATTTTGAATTCCACTTCTCTTTTCCTAAAGTAAAGCCTTGATATAAAACTTTTACTTATAGATATAATAATAGTTTTGGAAATCATTTTAATAAAAAAATTTAAGTATTAAAAATAAAAGTCAAACATATCTAAACTTTTCAAAATTACAATTTTTCTTACTAAAGATAGTCACTTATATTAATCATTTTCTATACCAAAAATTTTTAACTTAAAAGTTTTTCTTCATTACTTAAAATTTTAACTAAATTTTCTTACTCTTTTGTAAAATAAAATTTTACTTCCCTAATATAACTTCATATACATAATCAATTTTTCTTTTAAAATCAAATTCACTTGTAGTACATTTGAGAATAAATAAAATTCCAGTTTTGAAAATGTTTTTCATCCCCCCAAACTTAAATTTTCCACAAATTAAACAGTTTAGCATCAGATAATTATATAGGCAGGAAATGAAAATTGAATAACATGCTAACAAGAATTTTAACATCTTAATTTTGATCAAATTTTCTAACATTTTATTTTAGTTTAACATGTAGAGATTTAATAGAATTCTAAACAGTNAGAAATGAAAATTGAATAACATGCTAACAAGAATTTTAACATCTTAATTTTGATCAATTTTTCTAACATTTTATTTTAGTTTAACATGTAGAGATTCAATAGAATTCTAAACAGTTGTTATAAAAGTAAACAACACACTAACATGATAAAAGAAAAATACAGGGCAGCANTTAATTAATTTTTCTTTTAAAATCAAATTCACTTGTAGTACATTTGAGAATAAATAAAATTCCAGTTTTGAAAATGTTTTTCATCCCCCCAAACTTAAATTTTCCACAAATTAAACAGTTTAGCATCAGATAATTATATAGGCAAGAAATGAAAATTGAATAACATGCTAACAAGAATTTTAACATCTTAATTTTGATCAATTTTTCTAACATTTTATTTTAGTTTAACATGTAGAGATTCAATAGAATTCTAAACAGTTGTTATAAAAGTAAACAACACACTAACATGATAAAAGAAAAATACAGGGCAGCAGTTTCTGAATTTCAAGTTTAAGATCTAAGCTAGCAAGAATTTCTACTTTATAACAGATATGAAATTAAGTTAAGCTCTAAACTAACTAAATCATAGTATTAAACTAAACAACAGCTACTATCCTAAAATTTAAAAACAAAATACTATCTATCATAACAATCACAACAACAACAGAACATAAAAATTCAAAACACAACATAAATGATAGTCCAAAACAATACGCAGATGCAAATGTAGCAAGCTCAGACCACATAGTTCATCTCATATTACAACCATAAAATGAATCTCTCAGCTCTACTTTTCATCCTCAGAATCACTACTGTATCATTTTTCTGCAGGTTCATAATCAGGATATCAAGGATATGGTGGAAATTGCACTCTTGGTGCACCTCGTATCAGGCTCTCCAAAGATGAGTGAAATTTCTCTTCATAATCACTCTTCCTTCTATTATAACTATTAGTAAGATCTACAAAATGCTCTAAATTTTAGACCTTATCAATGGTAAAATTGGTGTTGTCCATCATCTTCTGCAATAACTCATCCTGAGTCCTAGTATCACCTCTAGATGTAGAAGTATGAGAAGTAGATGGTCGTGATGAAGATGTTGCAGAGGTAGATGCAGCAGACGTCTCTAATCTATAACTTTTGAAAAATCCTCCTCTCCAGCCAAAAATTGAATACTCAGAATAAGTCTTCACATTCACCTTCGTAATGGGATTTAGAGGTAATAGTACTTCCTCCCAATTATCATACTTCACTCCATCCCACTCTCATAATGAAAATATCAAGGAAGCAAATCCCATACAGCAGTTGAACTAATGATAGTGTGATAGATCAAAGCCCCTATGTTGATGGGCTTTCCCTCCTGAATACAATAGTTCAACATTTTTTTCTCTCTGCTAACTTCACTGAGATGATTGGTCGTAAGCAGACGAGCAGAAAATAAATAGTGCAGGCATTCAAAGGTGCACATAACTTTAAAGTTAGAAAATTTACTCTCCTCTCATTGGTTATCTTCCAAAGTCCTCTCCCAATAGTCAAATATGAAATAATTTCGTCTAACTCTGCTTCACTAGGACTATAATTTGCATAAAAACATAAAGTCTCCGGTGGTAAATGGTAAAACAAGTTGATTACTCTTCGAGTAAAAGGCACCAACTTTCCTCTAACCATAACTCGATGGTCTTCAGCCTCCGGGAGATTCGGATAAAACTCCCTCACAACAGAAATTATTGTGATGGCCGAGAAATAATTGAACGGTTCCCACAATTAATGGACTATCAGATCTTCTACTTCTCCACCTGGATTTTTGAAGCATCGCACCTAAATTAATTTTCGTGACTGCAGAGCATCACTATATTAATCATGAGCTTTCAAACTGACAAACTTGCTCGAATTGAATGGGCTCTTTCCTCTACTCCTTTTCATTCTTGGTGTCATTCTACAAACTTGATAAATTCTAAAGATAACTTTAAAAATCAAGTTTAAATCACTAAACTAAACTTCCAAAAGCACAAACTAAACTTCCCACGCAATTTCCATAAATGTTTCTTCACTTTTCACCATGAATAGTTAATTTTTGAAATCTTCCAAATGTGCTCAAAATATATGGTGAAAATCTAAATTTTTTTCATAGAAGTAAAGCTCTTACCTCAAGGAACTTGGATCTAGCAAATCTCACTCGATTCCACCAAGAAATCTTCAAATTCCACTTGCCCTAGCCCTTAAAATCGTGATTTTGAGTTGGGGAAGATGATATGAGGTGTTAAAAATGGTATTTTCAGGCTTAAAATTCAATTTTAACCATTCGCAAATTGGTTTTCGTGAACCGG
>JXCR01141234.1:5256-43732 GCA_002079205.1 Phalaenopsis hybrid cultivar
GGGGGGGGGGGGGGTGGGGAGGGACATTGACAGCTTCTTGCACATTTTGCTCAGTGGTAACATTAACATTAGTAACACTATCCTGTAAATGAAGAAGAAAAGTAGGCAATCCAGAACATTAGATGTAACAAGTGCAATAGGGATCATATTATCATTTTGAGAGCAATAGATAGAAGTAGTGGTAAGAGCATTAGGTAGAAGCACGACAGTGGTTAGTTCATTATGAGGCTCAACCTCATCATTTTGAGACTCAAACTGATTCTTATGAAGCTCAACAATGGTAGGATTACCTTGTAGTATATTATGATCTTAGATTTTCATAGAGAGTAGCTGAATGATTTGTGTATGCGTGTGAGTGTGTATATATATATTTAAGGGGAAGATTCACTTAGAAGGTCTTAGCCTTCCAAGGTGAAAGAAATGCATTCAAAACAAGAATAACAGAGATTACAAAAGTCTACAATGGGGCAGACCAAGAAGGTCTCCCTTTAGAAGAAATAAGAGAGGCTTAGAAACGCTTTTGGTGATGAGTGGACTGTCAGTCCTAAGACCAGCTTTTGCAAGCCAGTTAGCTGGCTGGTTACCTTTTCTGTGGATAAACTGGAACTTCATATTGAGGTTAGAGGTCATGGGATGGATCTTATGTATCCACTGTAGAATGTGACGGGCAATTAATCTGATTCAACAGAATGCTGATCAAAATCTTAGAGTCAGATTCTACCAATAAATTCTGGATTTTGGCTATAGCAGTAATGTAGATAGCCCAATATACTGCAATTGTTTCAGTTTCCAAGGCATCCCTTGCAATAATTGGAGAATGATAATTAAGCAAACAGGAGCCCTGTGAGTTTCTAAAAAATCCCCTGATGCCGGCATCAGATTGGTAAAAGGTACCATCTTTTTTGACTTTCATCCACCCAACATCAGATTTGAGCCAATAGACTAAATGGTGTTCTGGAATAGGTTGACAGGTTCTATTGCCAATTAATAATAAATCAGGGAAAGCCTTCCAGATAGAGAGCTTTTTCATGTATGCAAGGCAGTTTGAGGTCACCTTTGTAGCTAGTTGCTTCTTTTCTTTAAATTTGGCATAGTTTTTAGCAATCCAAATGAACAAAGCCACAACACAAGGGTTGGTAACTAGGTTAAGCTGATGCCAATCCTTCCAGCAAATGAGAAACTGTTGCCATGTAAGAGTGATTGTTTGCACTTGCAATTGGTTGAGCACTGCTGACCACACTTGTTGAACAAAGCTACACTGGAAGCATAGGTTTTCAGTTGTTTTCTCTTTCTTTGTTGCAAAGAACACAACAAGAAGGGTCTTTCAATCCTTCAGCTTCAGGATGAAATCAATTGGGAGAAGCCTAGAAAAAAGTCTCCAAGAAAAGAAAGCCATTGAGGAAGACATAAATTTCCCCCATAGTGGTTTGCCCCAAGAGACCTTCAATCCATGAGGCTGTTGAGAATAAATGTAGGAAGAAATGGTATTTGATGGGCTCTTTTTAGTGATGAGTTTATCTTTCCTGGTATGTTCTAGAGGTATGTTAATTATCTTGTGAATGATTGAGTTATCTAGGATATTCTGTAGAGCATGCAGGTTCCAGTGGCCCTTAGTCCAGCAGTCAGACACCTTGGAATTTAGATTTGAAGGGGCTGGGTGGACATCGGCTAGCTTCCCTTCTCCCATCCAATTATCTAGCTAGAAATTAATATTCCCCTCCTATAATTACCAAATGAAATGTTCCTCAGTAGTATTTTTTATCCTAAGCATTTTACCAGATTATAAAATCTCCTAATTTAGGGGAAGCAAGAGAAGGATGGGTATCTCTGCAGTATTTGCCTTTCAGGTATTTTTCCCAAAGAGACTTCTGAGACCTGAAGTGTATCCAAAGTTTACAAAAATTAATATGTTGCAAATGTTTGAAGCTTCTAAATCAAAGCCCTCCATTTTCTACTGGTTTGCAAATAATATTCCATTTGGTCTAATGCATTTGGTTCCTTTGGCCAGACCAAAGAAATCCATTAAAAGTTCTTTCTAGCAGCAGTTGTGTGCTCTTCTTCAAAGTAGCTATCTGAAGGATGTATGAAGGGAAGGCAGAAAAAACAAGATTTAAGAGGGTAATTCTTCCTTCATTAGAAAGAAAGAGTTTGTCCAGCTGAGAAGCTTTGTTTGAATCTTTATCACCACTTCATCGAGCTGAATTCATCTAGTCCTACCTTTCAGTAGATAAACCACCAAATATTTTAGAGGAGAGCTGGAAGATCTGAAGCCAGTGAAGTCTGAAAGTGATAGCTTAAACGGTTGCATGACCTCTTTGCTAATAATAAGGAGACACTTCTGCTTGTTCAAAAGAAGCTCAGAGCAGGCCAAAAATTCATTAAGACAATTATGGATTTGTCTAGCAACTGGTTTAGTGGCTTTGGAGAAGAGAATGATATCATTTGCAAAAGATAAGTGGATGATGGCAATATTTGATCTATGATTAAAATGATTGTGCGGAGAGGAGTCTGAAATCTGGTTAAGCATTGAAGAAAGATAATAAAAAACCAAGATGAAAATGGTGGGGGAGAGAGGGTCACCTTGTTTAATTCCTCTAGTTGCTTTGAAATATCCATTAGAAGACCCATTAATGAGCAAAGAATGTGCATTTTTATTGAGCCATCTCATGATTAGTTTGGTGAAGTCTAGAGAGAAACATCTTGCCTGAAGAACCTCCTCAATAAAACCCCAATGAATGGTATCATAAGCTTTACTAATATCTAATTTATAGATCAAATTTTCACCCCTGCAACTTCTATCCAGATCATGGAAGAGTTCCTATGCTAGTAAGACATTGCCAACAACGTTTCTTACTTTAATGAAAGTAGTTTGATTCATGCTAATAATATTATGCATATGAGGTTGTATTCTGTCAACAATCACCTTACTAATAATCTTAGAGACCACATTGGTGAGACTGATAGGTCTAAATAGATCTCAACTCTTACAATTGGTCACTTTAGGAATGAGAGTTATGGTGGAAGATGTGAAGTATTTTAGAGAGTCTAGTCCTTTGAAGAAAGCTTGCACAGCCTCTATTACTTCCAGCTTGATTACATTCCAAGCTTTTTTATAGGAATCAGCAGAAAAACCATATGGGCTAGCAACTTTATTGTTATTAATTGAATTTAAAGCTGATTTGATTTCCTCTTCAGTTGGGATGTGTGCTAGCTGAAGGGTGGAAGTGGAAATTCTGCTATGATTAAAAAGATATACCTGTATAGCTTCTCTAGCCACAGTGGGTTGGGTAAAGTGATTTTGATAATAATCTACATCATTGGCAGAAATATCATTTGCAGTATTTAGCCAGACTCCTTGAGTGTCTTTAATTTGATGTATTTCATTACATTTCTTTCTGTAATTAATAACAGCATGGTAGTATTTAAATTTTCTGTCTCCAACACATAATTTAGTATGTGCAGCTTTCTGATGTAAAAGTTGTTCCTGCAGGTGAATAACATTGAGTAAATTTTCATTTGCAGTGAAAAGATCAGCTTCCAAAGAGGGGTCCTCAGCCAGTTGGGTCTCAAAGTTGTTAATAAAGGCCTTAGCTTCAATAACCATAGTGTGCAAATTGCCAAAGATTTGCCAATTCCAAACTCTAAGATGAGCACCCAATCTCTTTTTGTAGAACCCATAGTTTCACCCATAGATTTTCATGGTGAAAACTTTTCCAAATAAAGTGCACCTGTTGCAAAAATTTAGGGTGTGATGACCAAACTTTAAGAAATTTGAAGGGGGCTATAGTAGGTTTGGTGAAGCTCTGAATTTTGATTATAAGAGGTCCCTGGTCAGACCTAGTCATACGCAGATTAATAATAAATACGTGAAGGAAATCATTAAGCCAAATGTCATTAACCAAGGCTCTATCCAGTCTCTCCTAAATTTTACCCCTCCTCCATGTAAATTTGGGTCAGAGAAACCCAAATCATGTAATCTAGTGAGCTGCATGTTATCATTGAAGAAATTCATTTTATTAATGTCAGGAGGTTTACCACAAAACTTTTTACAGGGAGATATATATATATATATATATATATATATATATATACATACAACNAAAAAAGATATTTCGTATTCAATGCTTATTATCTTACAAAATCTGAAGTTATCTTTAGAAGTTGTTATTATATTGTCAAAATATCAAAAATACAAAAAAGAATTGAACTTTAATTACTGTGATAATATATTTAGTTTAAGTAATTGTCTTTTTGAAATAGAAGATTGTTACTTAATAGTGCATATTGTCAATAATCCTTGTGGGTTCGATTTTTGGGGCTTAATCAAAAAGTCCTATATTACTTGATAACAATACGTATACTTGCGTAGTATCCCAATATATATATAAATTAAAAAGTATAATTCTTATTTTCTTTAAGATCAAGTTTTTGGTGTTGTTGCAAAGTAGGAAAGATAAGTGAAGAATATAATTGCACACATTGTTATATTGTTGCATATAAACAGTCAGGATCACTTTGCTCCATATCTTTTCAACTTTGTTCAAGTTCTCTTACATGTTGTACCTGCAAAAAAAAAACATAAAAATATCCTTCTTTATAGTGCATTTCATCCATAAACATGTGCAAGAGAAAGGAAACTCAACATGCTTTAAGCCATATAAGGTGCTTAAACACCCAAGGGTCAAGTGCCTATGCGCTAGTATCGCGGTGCCTAGGTGGTAGTTGTTTGGTGCCAAAGCATCAACTTCTCGAGTTGTGCACTTTTATGGCTGGTGTCTAGGCGCCCAATAACATGTTTCCCTCCTTTATGCTCCATGTTTTCTCATACCATCTCCACTTCAATTACCTATTATACCCTAAGAAAAACACAAAAATACATTCCTTAAAGTGTAATATCATCAATATAAATGTATAAAAACAATCCAAAATTCTGGTTATCTTTTTCATGCATTAGTACTTTACATAATGGTCATCAACTGCCTCATTCAGGATATACAATATCTGACCACCGAGCATGAACAAATTCTCTTGGTCAGCCTAATAGTATACTATTTGCATGAAGGCATAGCCCATATTTTAGATACTTCTTGGCAAAGACCAATTTTTTTCTCTTGCATCTCTTTCGGTCGAATTAGCACCACATGGAGATTCTCCTCTCACATGGTGCAAGAAACTTTCCTTTTATCAAGATGAAGGGTTAGAGTTTTTAGGAATATCTAGCACCCCTTAACCGCTTCTTCGTGGATCTTCTTTGATTTGGTCAGGTGATTGAACAAATTCTCCTCGCTTCTATTCAGCGCTTGAAACACAGAAGTTGCCACTGTAGATAAATCCCAACCTACTCTAATAGGGGAAAACCCCTAGTTAGAGCATCCTCACCTTTTTCATAAAAAAAAATTTGATCTGAGACATGAAAAGTCTAAGTAAAATTCATTAGACAGAAATAGAAATATGTACTTAGGATCGCTCCACCTAGGACCAAGTAGCTATGCCTATATTCAACAATGAATGATCATCAACAACTCTTTTATCTTCAATTAGCTGATCACCTACAGTAATTCCTAGTATACTAATGAGTTAAGGAGTGCTTGCAGTGCTGGATGACCCAAAACATGAACCGGGCCTTAGCGGACGGACCAACCCCCAAACTACCCAACTCTTTCTTAGGGTTGGGTTGACCTTCTCTGGAGCCTCCCAAATTGAATCTGAGGACACATCTTGATCCCCTTGCTTAGACGACTTTAACCTCTTTGTGAGTTTATTCTTCCACTTCTTCTTCCTCGGCCTATCTTTTGATAAATGTAGTTTCTTTACCCTCAGAGCAGTCATCTTCTTTGCCCAGTCAACGGGTTTCAGTGTTGAATCATTTCATTTTCTCATAAGGACAACATAGTAGCCTAACAAATGAAAGGAGAAACATACTAAAGATACTAAGAACCATCAACTANACTAGTATAGACATTGAAGAGGGATTGGGGACTTTTTTTTGGTTCAATACGAGAACCAAAGAACTCCCCGAAAAAAGACTAGGGACCGCCCTCCCAAAAGGAAAGTTACACTGACTTACAAAGAATGAAAAATGAATGTAAAATGCATTTGCACAAAAGAAGTCATGTGTCCATATAAGCAATTCTGAAGTGAGGAACATCTATAGTATCTCCTTACAGCAGGTAATGCAGGGCTGGTGGAGGGTTAACAACAACCTCAGTCATGTTAGAATGTAATCCAATCTGGGCCAATCAATTTGCAGGCTGATTTCCTTCCCTATAGATGAAAGTGAACTGAATTTGTACCTTGCTACTAAGATCTCTGATTTTATTAAGCCAGTATGAGTGATGCCAGGGAGCTCCCTCCTCATGATTCAAGAGGTGAATAATTATAGCATAATCCACTTCTAACCAAAGCTTATTCCACTTAACCTTAATGGCAAGGATGATTGCCCAATATACAACAATAAGTTCAGTCTCAGTTGCATCAGTGGCCATGACTGGGGTGTAAAAATATTGTAGGCACTTACCCAAATGATTTTTGTAAATGCCACCCACTCCAGCTCCATTTTTGGTAAAGCTTCCATCTGTATTAATCTTCACAATGGGATAGTTTGGGGTTTTCCAGTAGACTCTGATAACTTGAGGATGTTCAGAATTGATTGTTGGACAAGTGTTGGAGATGTTAGGAAATCTATTCCAGTTAATCATCTTATGAAGATAAGTTAGACAGTTTTTAGCAGTTTTCCCAACATTTGGATTAGCATCTTCAAACTTAACTTTGTTTCTTTCCATCCAGATAAAGCAGGCAATGATGAATGGAATGGTAGCATATTTTCTCTTCTGCCAGGTCAACCAGCACTTGATAAGCCTGTCACAAGTGACATCATTCTCATCAATGGTCAACTGATTAAAGATTTGTTTCCAAACCAGTTGGGTAAAGTTACATTCAAAAAATAAGTGATTCAAGGTTTCCTCCTCATTCTTGCATAACCAGCATTTAGATGGACCCCTCAACCCCTTCAGTTTAAGTATGTCATCAGTAGGGACCATTTTATGGAATATTCTCTAGCAAAGAAAGGACATAGAAGGGGATAGAAATTTGTTCCAAATCTTGTCTCCCCAGAGTGTTTGCTCCCAACTGAAACTTTTGGAGTATATGGCTTTGGTAAGGCTTTGATGGGAGGTTGTCTGCCACAGGACTTTATCAGCTGTACTTCTGTTGAACTTTATGTTGGCCACTTTGGTAATTGAGTGAGCTTGCAACAGATTGGAAAGCTTAGCTAGTGTCCATTCATCACCATCCCAGTAATCAACCACTTTCAATTCACTGTTGTAGATTTTAGTAATGGGGGATAACCAGTCTTTGGGACACCAATTGTCAAGCCAAAACCTGATATCACCATTGCCTAGTTCCCACTTGTAAGTGGTTTCAACAATATGTCCGAAATTCAACATTTTCACCCAGATTTTAGAATCTCCAGTTTTCCTTAGCACCAGGGTGGGGTGTTGATCTTTGCAATACTTATCCCACATAAATTTTGCCCACAGGGAATCTTGAGCTCTGAACTTTATCCAAAGTTTACAAAAATTTATTTGAAGAAGTTGATTGAGGTCCTTGAAGCCAATGCCCCCAATAATTTGAGGTTTAGCAACTTTTCTCCAGGAAGCCCAATGCATTTGCTGGCTTTGTCTAGACCACATGAATTTATTGAAAATTCTTTCCAGCTGGGTTTTAGTGCTTTCCTTAATATTAGTCATTTGCATTATATAAGATGGAAATGTAGTGATAATGCTTTTTAACAAAGTAATTCTCCCCCCATTTGATAAAAAGGTATGTGTCCACCCATTAAGAAGATTAGAGATTTTGTTCAAGGCCTCATCAAATTGAATTTGTTTGGTTCTGCCAATGATGAGAGGCACCCCTAGGTACTTAATTGGGAGTTGAGAAGTTGTAAAACCAGTATAAGTGGCTGCCCAATGTTTGTGAGTAGAGGAGGCATGATTGTAGAAGACCATCTGACCCTTTGCTGGATTGAAGAACATTCCTGAGTGAGCTTGGAATTTTTGTAGTATCTGGAAAACTTTTTTGATAGCATTCTTACTGGCTCTAGAGAAAACCATTATGTCATCAACATACAATAAATGGGTAATGGCAATATTAGATTTATGTTGGTATCTGATATGACTGTGATTCAGAAGAGCTTCATCCAACATTCTAGATAAGTAATCTATAACAAGAATGAAAATGGTGGGTGATAAAGGATCCCCTTGTTTCATAAGTTGTTTTTAAGTGTCCTTCACTTAAATATCTTATCACATCCATTCTATAACATTCATCATCTTTAATTTTTGTAGGGTATTTCATTAATTTGTAAATATTAAACGTAATGTCTGACCATTGACACACATAGTTAATTCCTCTTTCTGCACATCTATCATTGCTCTTCTTATAACTAGAAAAGGTCTCCCCAAACTGTTAGGCATCTCTTTATCTTCCTCTTAATCTAGCATAATGAAATCAATATGAAAGATAAATTGATCCACTTTCACTAAAACAACTTCTATAAATTCCTTAAGATATGTTATCGAATGATCTGCTAACTGTAAAGATAAAATAGTAGGGGATATATCTCCTAATCCCAATCTTTTAAATATTGATAATGGAATAAGATTAATGCTTGCACCTAAATCACATAAAGATTTCCCGTAAAATCTGTCTCATATTGCATATAAAATTGTGAAACTACTAGGATCTTTAAGCTTTTTAGAAAGCTTTTTCTGAATTATAACACTGCACTCCCCACTAAGTGCAACAGTCTCATTATCTTCAAACTTATTTTTCCTTTTAACAATATCTTTTATAAACTTCACATAGCTTGGCTTTTGTTCTAAGTCTGCAGCAAATGGAATATTGATAGTAAGTTCTTAAGAATTTGCAGAAATTTTGAAAATTTTTTATCCAATTTTTGTTGACAGAGCCTCTAAGGAAATGAGGGTGGTGGTTTTCCTAGTCAACTTTAAGTGGAGGAATATGTCTCCATATCTAGCACAATGAAATCAACAAGAAAGATAAATTGATCCACTTTCACTAAGATATTTTCTATAACTTCTTTAGGACATGTTATTAAACGATCTGCTAATTACAAAGTTACAGTAGTAGGGGATATTTCTCCTAATCCCAATATTTTAAATATCGATATGAAATAAGGTTAATGCTGGCATCTAAATCACATAAAGCTTTACCAAAAAATCTATTGCACATGGAATTGTGAAGCTACCAGGATCTTTAAGCTTTTCACGAATCTTTTTATGAATTATAGCACTATACTCCTCACTAAGGGCAACAATCTCATTATCTTTGAACTTCTTCTTTTGTTGGGAATGTCCTTCATAAACTTCACATAGCTTGACATTTGTTTTAAGGCTTAAGCAAATAGAATATTAATTATAAGATTCTTAAAAATTTGCAAAAATTTTGAAAATTGTTTATCCAAACTTTGTTGATGAAGTCTCTGAGGAAATGGAGCTGGTGGTTTTTCTAAGTCAATTTTAAGTGGAGAATAAGTCTCTAAACCTTTCAGAGCATCCTCTTTAAGCTCTTCAATTTCTTTTCTGTCGAATTCAATCTCTTTTTGAACTCTACCTTCCAATTCTCTTCAGCTTCTAAGTTGAATAGCTTTTACTTGCTCTTTATTCTAGTCTTTTGGATTTAATTCTGTATCACCAAGAAGTGTTCTCTGGGATCTATTACTTAATGAATTTACTATTTGTCCCAATTGATTCTAAATATTTCTAATTATAGCTCCTTGACTTTGTAACTGATTTCTGATTTGTAACACAACTTCTTCTATAAACAACTTTTTCTCCTTGAATTTTAGATTATTGTTAAAACCTGGAGAAAAAGTAGGTCTATAATTACTAATCCCTTGGTTGTTCCAAATTCCTAATGGGATTTCTTGTTTATTCCTTCATTATTGATTATTACTACCTGAAGTATTATTCCAATTAAAGTTGGGACGGTGCTTTCAACCAGGGTTATAATAGTTTGAATATGGGTTATTCTACTTTTTTTTTATGGAATTCAAAGTTCTTAATGATGCTTGAGAATCTACCATTTGATCTAATGAATTCTCTTCAATCATTGCAATTGGTTGAGAAAAATTCATTTCAAATTGATCTAACTTCCATGAAATTGCAGGAACTTGGTTAGCTAACATTGCAAAAGCATCATATTCATGAATATTGGCTACTTTTTTAGGATTTACCCTTTCAGAAGGCCATTGAAAATTATTAGTATCGATCTCATCAATTAAAGAATAAGTGTCATGAAATTGTTTTGATATCAGTGAAACACCAGCAGTGGCATCGAAGATAGATCTAAGAGATCCAACTACTTCATTGTAAAAAGTTTGAATTATTAACCAATGTGGTATAACATGGTGTGAACACTTTCTTAGTAGTTCTTTAAATTTTCTCCATGCTTCATAAATAGATTGCTCTTCACACTTACAAAATAATATTTAGCAAGGAATTTCTGCGCTAAATCACCCCAAGTCTGATAGATCCAGGTGCTAACAAATGTAACCATACCTTACTCTGATCTCTCAGTGAGAAAAGAAAAAGTCTAAGTCGCATAACATCATTTGATATGCCATCATGTTTAAATGTAGCACACAATTCTAGAAAATTGGTAGAATGTAAATTTGGATCTTCTGTTGGTATTCCTCAAACTGATTATTTGATACCATTTGGAAAATAAAAGGTTTATGTTCAAATGAATTAGTTACTATAACGAGTTTTTGAATACTACAATGAAGTTCATCCATCATAGGGTTTGCATAATCTCTTAATGTTCTAAACTCTTGATTAATTTCAATATTTTGATTTGCCATTTCTTGAAATTTTTGTTTTTTCAGTAATTGTTAATTTTTAATTTTTCTAATAGTTATATGTAATTCAAAATCATAGAACACTAGTCTTGTAGAACCTTAACTACACATACATTACTTCGAAACAACATAAAATAAGAATACACAAACAAGAACTTTATATAAAAACAACACTACAAAATTTCTATAACAAATTTAGAAATTTAAATAAGACTTTATAAAAAATAGAAATTTTCTTTCTAAAAAATTCTTAAAATTTTTTGTATATTTTTCTTTGCTTTTATCCATGGTAATGACGCCAAAACTTGATCCCGATTCCTTTTATATGTAAATGTGATGTATGCGATTATATTCTTAATTCTTTCCTTACTTATAATTTTTACTTTTCAAAGACACCAAAAAAATTGATCACCAGCAATAGCTAGGCACAAACTTTACTTTGAAGCAAATAAGAGTAGAATTATTATATTTAAATATGGGACACTACTGAAGTATACATAGCGTTATCAAGTAATATATGACTTTTTGATTAACTCCTGAATATCAGACCCACAGGGACAACTTACAATATGCAACTATAAATCAGGAGAAATTAGATAACAAATTCTACCGACCAAAATATTCTTACTCAAACTTTAGTGTTATAATAGGAATCAAAGTTCAATTATTTTTTAAATTTTTGAATAATAAAAAAAAGTAAACAACTAGCTAAATTTAACTAGATACTAGTAAGATGAAAGCATTATAAATAAAATATCTTTTTCCTAATCATGAATCAATAATAAATATAGAAATTATGTTGTGTGGAAGTATTATAATTTTTTTTGTGCTAAATATGATCAATAATATTCTTTACCCTTACTAGAGATGCTATAAAGAACTTTGACTAATTAAAGTTTGAATAGTCTTGAAGACGGGTTAGGTAAGCAAAATACTAGCTCTCACTCTAGAGTTCCCTCTTTTCTCTCCACCTGGAGGCTAACATCTCATATTAAAATCTGAAATTATAAATCAAATTGGAGGCTTTGGCTTGCCACTCTAAAGTCCTCTAATTCTACACCCTTTAAAGTTTATTTTCCTATTTATTTGCACTCAATCATTTTAATTACATTCTCATTCATACAATTTCATGTGATTCTTACCATTTGTTGACTGAGACAATATCATCTCAGATCTTACATGTTCTCACAATAGGTATTAACATCTTAATTGGTCGAATCAAAAAGTAAATGAAGTACAAGGTTTAAAATCATCACAACTTCTTTCAACATTAAAGACTAATACTTCACACAACTTCTATCCAATACTTAATCACTTATCAATTTAAGGAAAAAAGATAAAGAAAACTACTCATATTTCATGAAGAAAACACAACCACACTTAATATTGAAAGTAGAAATCATGCAAACATATAAAAAGTCTAAATTAAAACCAAATGTAGTCACAAAGATAAAACCTTATCTCAAACACTCTCCACCAAAGTCTTGAAGTTTCTTTTGAATATCTTCCTTCACTTAGAATACAAACTACAACTTAAAATAAAAAAGAAAAGTGGCGGTGAGCACGACGACAATGGGCGGCTGCGGGGGCGTATGGGTGGCTAAAATGGTGGTTGGCGATCTCTAGATGGATTCTTCTTCTCTTCAATCCAAGTCTTCTTTTATATTATTCCAAAAGGTGCCCTGGTGTCACTTCAAAATGATTCTATATTCATTGAATCTTCTAGAAGTTGCCTCCTTTCAAAAGCTAATTGAATGAATTTTTGTGTCCATTGATCCCTGTAGACACTTTTTTTTTGAAGGAGTCCCCGTTAGAAGCTATCGGCCGCCGGAATCGATATCCTGTCACCCGCTTCAAAAGGACGTTTAATTTTTTTATATATATATGGACGTTTAAGTTTTAGAAAACTATGAAATCAAGCTGACCCAATATTTTTCATAGTTTAAATGAAAGAGCACTGTACCTCAAACTTTGTATCTATCCTGAAGGATAAATACAAGACTTGAGGATGATGCTCGATCAAATAAACTAAGAAATAAATGACATCCGTTTGTTCTCCAAAATCATTTTATTTGCCAACAAGTTCCCCTATTTAACATGAAGAATTAAATAGGGTTTATATTAAGCTCGGTTCGGACAAGGTTCCTATAAGATCAAGCTCATATAGTTAATTACATCTTCGATAACTGATGTCACCGAAGAAAACTCTTAATAAAAATTAAGAAATATTATCTTCAAGGAGTTCGAAAGGATAAGACTTTTCAACAAAATCAGATAAAGAGGAGTGAAATGGGAATGACTCAAATTTGAAACATTTTATTTTTAGAATCCAAAGGAGGAAGAAATAGGGGGATGTCATAGATTCGGAGGAGAAGCTTGGTGACTTCCCAATCTATCATATTGTTTGGCTTTAGTTTTGAGAATAAATTATTTAAGTGTTTCGTTCTATCAATTTTATTAATTAGGGTTTACATTCGTGTGAAATAATCATACAAATAACCTAAAATATGTGAGGATTTAGGTCGTGACGAATGACATCCTCGGAATCCTAAGACGAGTTAGGGCTTAGATTGTAAAGTAAATTTATACGAAAGCCTAAAGAAGAGTTGAGGATTTATGTTGCACTAGGTAGAAAACCTTGAAATCCTATGGCTTGTTGTTTAATTCTAAAGAGAGAAATTGGTTTAGCTGGGGAAGACATGTTTTGCTGTTGAAGAAGATCGTACTGCCCACCATGCTAGCTCCAACCTCCTTGTCATGGAGAGTTCAAGTTTTCTAATGTGTCAAATTATTATGTTGTTGGCACTATTTTTGTTTGGGGAGTTGCCTGTAAGAAGCTGTCGGTCGTCAGAATCAAAATCCTGCCACCCGCTTTGGAAGGACATTTAAGTTTAGAAAAATATGAAATCAAACTGACCCCATATTTTTCATAGTTTAAATGAAAGCCAATTTAACTCAAACCCTATATCGATCCTAAAGGATAAATACAAGACTTGAGGATGAGACTCAATCAAATGAACTAAGAAATATATGACATCCATTTGGTCTGTAAAACCATTTTATTTGCCAACAATTTTGCCTATTTAATATGAAGAATTAAATAGGGTTTATATTAAGCTAGGTTCAAGAAAAGCTTTCTATAAGGGCAAGCCCCTATGGTTAATTACATCTTAAATGACTGAAGTCACCTAAGGAAACTCTCGATAAAAATCAAGAAATATTATTTCAAGGAGTTCAAAAGGTTAGGAATTTTCAATGAAATCGGACAAAGAGGTGTGAAATGGGATTGGCTCAAATTTAGAACATTTTATTTTTGGAATGCAAAGGAAGAAGAACTAGGGGATGTCATGGATCCGGAGGAGAACCTTGGTGACTTCTCGGTCTATCCTTTTGTTTGGTTTCAGTTTTGAGGAGAAATATTTAGATGTTTCTTCCTGCCAATTTTATTTATTTAGGGTTTACACTTGTATAAAACGATCACACAAATTGCCTGAAGGATGTGAGGGTTTAGGTCGTGACAAATGACAACCTCAAAATTCTAAGACAAGTTACGACTCATATTGTACAACATGGTTGTACAAAGGCCTATTGATGAGGTGAGGATTTATGTTGCATAAGCAAACATCCTCAAAATCCTATGACTTTGTTGTTTAATTCTAAGGAAGAAAGTTGATTTAGCTGATGTAGATGTGTTTTGCTATTGAAGATGGCCGCACTACCCACAATGCTAGCTCCAAGCTCCTTGCCGTGACGAGTTTAAGTTTTCTAGGGTGTCGAGTTATGATGTCATATCAGGTGGCCCTATGGTTGTAGTTCTTTAAATTTTATGGGAGATGCTAAAGTTGATTAGAGTGACACCAGTTAGGATCCCACGATTCCCTCAGTCTGGCACCACTATTTTCTATTAGATTCACTTATTTCAAATGAATTTACTAAAATTAACTTAATGAGTTCTATAATTTCATTTAAACTGTGGGAAGCCTAGTTAGCAACCGTATGTTACCTCCTCCGAGGGGTTCCTGATCATCAGATAGAGATGTCTTAATTTAGTTGAAATTGTGGTTTTTTGTGATGTTTGTGATTAAATTTTGAGTTGTTTTATATTTTGAATGTTGTGGCGATAAATTTTATCTTGGTTGATTTTAACTTTAGTTTTAATTTTGGTTTTGTGGCTATCCTAATAGTTTTAGTTTTCATGGAGGATGACATTATTGTTTAGCATGCAAGTTTGTGTTAACATCAAAAGTACAGTTTGAGAGTACAAGAAAGACGACACTGTAAACTGTAAAAGCGTACCTGACGAGTCTTCCTGTTACACCACCAGAAACTCAAAATGCATGTCAGGGCATTTTATATGAAGCAGGAAAGTAAAGTTTTGGTGACCTACCCAACCCTAGGTCATATCTTGGTGGGTCCCTATTAGTTTGATTAAGGATGATTTTGCTAAGCAAAGTAAATTAAGTTTAGTAGACCTATGAGGTATCCAACAGGTTAAGAGGAAAAAGTAGGTCCATGCTTCCATCTTATCACCTGATGAAAAGCCTCAAGCTCATTCAAATTTATTATGTTGCTTAATAATTCATTCTATGAATTCCCTAATGCTCAATGAACATTTATATCCTAATTATCCCTAAGATTAAGATAATTATCATTTGTGATTTAATTTTGAAGATTATGTGAATGAAGACCCTTACAAGGGGCAAGCTAGTGTTCTCCGAACACTTAGCCAAATTTTTTGTCCTAATTGGGCTTGTGATGTTTTAAAGGTGTTAAATTTTAGCTATGTTTGTTTTCCTAATTCTCATTTAATCAATCTTGATTTAAATTAGATCACTACTAACCCCTTAAGACCTAGGTGAGTGTCTTAGTTAATATTTGAAAAGGTTAAGTCTTAGGTCATCATGATTCATTATTTGAATTTCATTTGAAAATCAAATAGGGGTATTAAATTGATTAATTATTGATGTCAAAAGTCATACCCCTAAGTCTTAGGCTCATTTAATTTTAATAAACTTCCAAATTTTAATAATTAATAAATTTATTAATTTATCCTTTTAATTAGAAAAGTGATGTTGGTTTCTACCAATTAATCCCCTTTTCAATTTCAGTCATCCAAACAAGTTAATTAAGATGAGAGGTTGCCCATTTCCCTCCTTGAATTAAGCCTAATTGTTAATTAAGGCCAAATTCCTAATATTACAGTTTTTCCCCTAAGGCTCTAACACTTCATAATTTATCAAATTCAAATCAACTGACTTTAAATTTTTATCCTACCTCATTCATGGGTCAATTAAGACATCAGAGGAGAAAAATGTGATTATTCAAAATTTAATTTAATTTTAATAATTATTTTCATGCAAAAATAGGATTTTTGAAAGAAACTTTGTTAACTTGATCAAGGTGAAGCCTAGTCACTTGAAATTTTTACTGAAGGTATACCTAGACCAAAGAGCCAATAGGACAAAATTTCATGATTGTTGGAATTTTATTTGAATTATTAGAATTATTTTAAATTTTGGGGTATTTATTAAATAAAAAATTATTTTAAATACAGAAAATTAGGTTTTGTATTTTTTAAAAATCTCCCTAAGGTTAGAGAACCTAGAGAAGAATATTTTATATTTTTCTGATGTTTCTTTGATTTATTGGAATTATTTGTGGAAACCCATTTTTTAGCCTTTAAATATTATTTTACGCTTCAAAATAAAATATCTTTATTAAGAAAATTAGGAAAAATATTCCAATTATTTCTAAGTAAATAGAAAATAATTTAGAACTTTTCCATGAATTTTATTATTTTTGTGAATTTTATGAATTTTTAATTATTTTACTTATTTAAAAATAGGCTAAAAATAAAGTTTTTACTTTAAATACCATTTTATTTTAATAAAATTTCCCTGATCACAGAGAACTCCAAAAACCAATTTTTATAATTTTTTGAGTTATATTTTGATCATTAAGAACATTTTAGTGCCAAAAAAAGGTATTTAACTTGGAAAATCAAGTTAGGCCATCAAATAGACTCAAAATGCTTTGAAATTTTTATGGGGAGTTCTCTAGATCCTAGACAAAAGTGAAGATAAAAAATCAAGTTATTTTGATGTCTGTATTTTCCAAAATTAATTATCTTAGTGATTTAGGGTTTAGGCAAATTAGGTTTATTTTGAATGACTTGACACACGAGAAATTTTGAACCTATCAAAATTTTCTTGAAATTTTCTAAGCAACATGCTGATTATTATGATTAATTTAAGCAAGTAATGTACATAAACATGAAAAATATGGATCTCTGTCTAGAGGTCTTCTCTAACTTTGGAAAAATCAGGGAATGTTCTCCTTGACAGAGGCTACAACATGCCAAAATTTCAAGTTATGGTGAAATGCCTATGTGCATGGATAATCAAAAGATTCCTAACCCTAATTGATTTTTTAAAAATCAAATATGCGTCAAATGGACACAAAATTTAATCCATATTGTTCTCCTCTGTTCACTAAAAAGAGGGTATTTTTATTTTATTTTTGTGATTTTTCTACACCATGATATGGATTTTTGAAGTTAAGGGCCATTTTTTGAATTTATTAATTCCGTATTTAACTATTTAAACATACAATGCCACATCATCCTAGGCAGCTCCGAAGCTCCACGTGGTGCACTCCCGTTCAACACTGCCATCCAGTTCAGCGCTGACTCGGCCCGCGGTTTATGTCCCGAAGCGCTTTCTGGCTTTATCTTGACCGTCCTTCCGATACACGCTTGATCAAACGACGCTCCGTCATCATCCCTGATAACCTAGCTTGAGGACCTTCCATTTTCCAAGCTTGATATCTCCCTCATTTCTCAACAAAATTGAATGAATTTTTTTTAAAATGCTCGTCTAGGCTAGAGGAACATATCCATATGGTTAAGATGCCATGAAATTAAGCCTAAGAAAATGGAGAATCAAGAGAGGCTTAGGAGGAGGAGAAGTTCAACACCTTCACTCTGAAAAGGGAAGCTTCAATCAGTGATGCTCAGCACATTCGTTGGGGTCCAAGGAGGCTAGTGATTGAGCCTCTTATTTTGGTGTAAGGTCTAGGTATGAATTCGACCAAACGCTATTTTAGATGTTGGTCAAAGTCTATGTTAGGGGCTCAGTGTTAGGGGGATTTGATGGGGATTTGTCTTCTTTCAGTGTTGTGAAAGCGTGGGTACAACTAATTGAAGTTTGGTGGACTGTGGGAGTGTAATGAGCTCTGTCCTAGTTTTAGATAGAAATTTAAACTTAAAATTGGGCTTCTACAGTGGGAATCAGTGGGGGAACATGGTTGGATTGCACTGAGGAGGTATCAAAGAAGCTTTGTGAGTGATTTGGGAAGCTCTCTCTGAGAAAATTTTAGCACCCCTTCCATGGTCGTGGGGGGAAGCTTTTATAAAAATGGCTAAGGGGTGGCTATCTTGGCCCATTGGGGGGGGGGGGGGAATGTGGTGCTTAGGTGGAGGTCAAAGAGGCTCTAACATCTTATTTGGGTGAGGTGGCCCTTGTTTTTGGCTTTTTCAGTCACTAGGCCAGCCAGCCATGGCAGGGGGAGGTGACTAGGAGTCAGGGAACCTAGGGGAATATGCCAAAATAATTTAATGGGCTGAGGCTTAATTTTGGCAAAAAGAATCTAAAAAATTATGGTATGCGATCCCTTGATTTAAGGGACCATTGGTCCATGACTTAGCTTAGGTGGTTAGGTGAGTTTTGGCTCAGTCTTAGGTTCAATTAATGGCTGTGGAGTTATTAATTTAATGGCTTTGGGGTGATTAGGCTATATTTAGTGCATGGGTCCAAGTGGGTGCAAATGACCAAAAATTTGATTTGGGTCCATGTCCTTGTGCCTAATTAATTGATGTAATAGATGTAGATTATTGTAATGAACATTTTTGGTGAAGGATTGAAAGGATTCTGAGTTCAATTGAAGGGTCAATTTAAAGGAATTTGAAAATTGGTCATTTTGGGCATGTTGGGCTAGACTTGGGTCTAGATTGGGCTAACCTTGGGATAATTCCAAATTCATTGTTTAAAATTGTCAATAGGAACCTCATGAAGAGTTTTCAACATAAATTGGGTGCCAATTTTGGGGACATAGCCAATTTGGGGCAATTTGGGGATTTTGGACTTAAGTTGAAATTAAATGAAATTGAGACTTCACCAAGGCCAATTTATGGTCAATTTTGATGTGTAGGAATGTTATAAAGAGTTTTCAACATAAACTATGGCCAATTGTGGGGGTTATGGATTCAATTGGATGAGATTTGGTCATGTGTCCAAAAATGGGGGTTTGACCTAAATCAAAATTGAGCTCAAAACATGGGCCATTTGAGCTTGAATTCAGTTTAGGTTGGTCACATGAAGGGTAAATTGGAGTTTAGGATTGAAATTTGGGGAGATTGAGACTAAACTGATGGACATTTGAGGTAAATTTGGGGAAATTTGGGCCCCTTAAGGACAATTTGGGGGTTTTGATCAAATATGGTCAAATTGACCAAATTGGGTCATGTGATAGTTGAGAAAAATGAAATTAGGAATATTTGAAATATTTTGGGAATTTTTGAGATTTTTTAGAATATTTGAAATATTTGGCTGGGTTATTATGGTAATTTGGAAAATTTTGATGATTTTGGGTAATTTGGGTGTTTTCAAAAGGTTTGGGATGATTTTTGAACAAGTTTGGGTATTTTGGATAAATTTAGGAATTTTGGCCAAATTTAGGGTTTCAAGGGTACTTAGGTAATTTGGGGGAGTTTAGGGGCAAAAGGTCAGACTAAGTATTTTGGGTAAAGTTGGGGAACTAACCACCAAAAGTAAGTCATGGACCAATGGAAACCCCATTTGGTTCCTCTTTGTACTAGTCTTAGCTAAAACCTAGCCTAAGCCTAGTAGGTTTAGGGATCAATGGATCAAGTTTAAGAAATTCTAGGTTTAGGGTAGTAAGTGATGTGGGTGAGAGTGAGTGCAAGTGAGTGCCTTAGCTCTAGACCAACACCCAACCTTAAGGTCAAATAGCCCTATAGAAACTCTCCTTGAGCTCCCTCATAATGACCCCACCTACTAAGTGCTAGAGGTTAGGACGAATATGTAGAGCCACAAGTTGAGTAAAGAAGAGTTTAGAATTTCTAATAGTGAGGGTGCCCTTCTCTAGTTTTCTAAGAATAGTCAATAGGAAAGTCTTATGGAATAGCCCTAGGCTACCAAAGAGAAAGACTAGACCTCAACCAAAAATGAGGTCAACAAATGGACCCCCAATAGGTGCGGTGTGCCGGGCAAGCACATCGCCCGTATTGGCATTGACCGACGAGATCATTAAAACCAATACAAGCTACTACGTCGAGAGACATAGAAGGAGTGTGGGATTGTGTGTGCTATTTGCATGTGCTAGGGAATATAACAGGTGAATATTTGATCAATGTTAAGAAGTAGGGACTCTTGCTGGGGATTGGAGAATGGATTTTGAGTTATTATATTTTAGAGAATTTATAGAGGATGGGAATCTGTGTGTAAGCGCTGAGCTTTGGGGGATTTGAAATTTAGGTATTAATTTCAGAAGAGAGTCGGAAGTTTGGGACTGACCCTGAAAAATAAGAATCATAATTTTGGCAAGGATTTGAAATTTGGGTAATGTGTTCAAGAGAGAGAGTCGGCAGTTATGGACCGACCTTAAAAGGAGGAAATCAAAAGTTAGGGACTGATTTCAAAGTAATCATTTGAATTTAAGTATTGTCTCAAAAGAGAGTGTCAAAATGTAAGTACCGACATCGAAAGAAGTGAATTAGAAGTTAAGGACTGATTTGAAATGAGAATCGATAAGTAAGGGTCAACCTCAAAAAGAGAGCGTCTGAAGGTAAGGACCAACCTCGAAAGGGGCAAATCAGAAGGTAGTGACTGAATCAA
This sequence comes from Phalaenopsis hybrid cultivar, assembly GCA_002079205.1. Lineage (NCBI taxonomy): Eukaryota > Viridiplantae > Streptophyta > Magnoliopsida > Asparagales > Orchidaceae > Phalaenopsis > Phalaenopsis hybrid cultivar. The sequence goes on from JXCR01141234.1 coordinate 26,050, forward strand.
AGAAGAGAATTGACAGGTAAGGGTTAACCTCAAAAAGAGAGGTTTGAAAGGTACAAACCAACTTTGAAAGGGGTGAATCAGAAGGTAGTGACTGATTCGAAGATGAGAATTGATAGGTAAGGATCAACCTAAAAAATAGAGCATCAGAAGGTAAGGACCGACCTCAAAATGGGTGAATCATAAGGTACTGACTGATTCAAAGATGAGAATTGACAGGTAAGGGTCAACCTCAAAAAGAGAGAGCATCGAAAGTAAGAACTGACCTCAAAAGGTAATGAATCAAAAGGTAGTGACTGATTCAAAGATGATAATTGACAAGTAAGTGTCAATCTCAAAAAGAGAGCGTCGGAAGGTAAGGAACGACCTTGAAGGGGGTGAATCAGAAGGTAGTAACTGCTTATAAGACGAAAATGGATAAATAACGGTCAATCTTAAAAAGAGAGAGCATCGAAAGGTAAGGACCGACCTTGAAGGTAACCAATCAGAAGGTAGTGACTGATTCAAAGATGAGAACTAACAGGTAAGGGCCAATCTCAAGAGAGAGCGTCGAAAGTTAAGGACCAACCTTGAAAGGTAGTGAATTAGAAGGTAGTGATTGATTCAAAGATGAGGATTTAAAGGTAAGGGTCAATCTCAAGAGAGAGCAAGGTGAGGATCGACCTCAAAAGGAGTGAATCAGAAGGTAGTGACTGCTTCGAAGATGAGAATTGACAGGGTAAACCTAAAAAAGAGAGAGCGTCAGAAGGTAAGGACCAACCTCAAAAGGTAATGAATCAGAAGGTAGTGACTAATTCAAATATGAGAATTGACATGTAAGGGTCAATCTCAAAAAGAGAGTGTCGAAAGGTAAGCACCAACCTTGAAAGGGGGGTGAATCAGAAAGTAGTGACTGATTTTAAGATGAGAATTGACAGGTAAGGGTCAATCTCAAAAAGAGAGAGCGTCAGAAGGTAAGGACCGACCTCAAAAGGTAATGAATCAGAAGGTAATGACTGATTCAAAGATGAGAATTGATAGGTAAGGGTCAATCTCAAAAACAGAGAGTTAGAAGGTAAGGACCAACCTCGGAAGGGGTGAATCAGAAGATAATGACTGATTTGATGATGAGAATTGAAAGGTAAGGGTCAACCTCAAAAAGAGAGAGCGTGGGAAGGTAAGGAATGACCTCAAAAGGTAATGAATCAGAAGGTAGTGACTGATTCGAAGATGAGAATTGATAAGTAAGGGTCAATCTCAAAAAGAGAGCATCAGAAGGTAAGGACCAACCTTGAAAGGGGTGAATCAGAGGTAGTGACTGATTCTAAGATGATAATTGACAGGTAAGGTTCAATCTGAAAAAGAGAGAGCATCAAAAGGTAAGGACCAACCTCAAAAGGTAATTAATTAGAAGGTAGTGACTGATTCGAAGATGAGAATTGACATGAAAGGGTCAAACTCAAAAAGAGAGAGTCAAAAGGTAAGGACCGACCTCAAAAGTGGTGAAATAGAAGGTAGTGACTGATTCAAAGATGAGAATTGACAGGTAAGTGTTCAACTCGAAAAGAGAGAGCATCAGAAGGTAAGGACCGACTTCGAAGGTAATTAATCAGAAGGTAGTGACTGATTCGAAGATGAGAATTGACAGTTAAGGGTCAATCTCAAGAGAGAGCGTCAGAAGGTAAGGACCGAGCTTGAAAGGTAGTGAATCAAAAGGTAGTGACTAATTCAAAGATAAAGATTGACAGGTAAGGGTCAATCTCAAGAGAGAGCATCAAAAGGTGAGAACCAACCCCAAAAGGGGTGAATCAAAAGGCAGTGACTAATTTGAAGATGAGAATTCACAGGTAAGGGTCAACCTCAAAAAGAGAGAGCATCGAAAGATAAGGACCGGCCTCGAAAGGTAATGAATTAAAAGGTAATGATTGATTCAAAGATGAGAATTGACAGGTAAGGGTCAATCTAAAAAAAAGAGCGTTGGAAGGTAAGCACTGACCTCGAAAGGGGTGAATGAGAAGGTAGTGACTGATTCTATGATGAGGATTGACAGGTAAGGGTCAGTCTCAAAAAGAGAGAGCAGGTAAGGACCGACCTCAAAAGGTAATGAATCCAGAGGTAGTGACTGATTCAAAGGTGAGAATTGAAAAGTAATCAATCTTAAAGGGAGAGTGTCAGAAGGTAAGGACCTACCTCGAAGGTAATGAATTAGAAGCTAGTGATTGATTCAAAGATGAGAATTAACAAGTAAGGGCCAATCTCAATAGAGAGCGTTAGAAGGTAAGGACAAACCTTGAAAGGTAGTAAATTAGAAGGTAGTGACTGATTTAAAGATGAGGATTGACAGGTAAGGGTCAATCTGAAGAGAGAGTAAGGTGAGGACTGACCTCAAAAGGGGTGAATCAGAAGGTAGTGACTGCTTCGATGATGAGAATTGACAGGTAAGGGTCAACCTCAAAAAGAGAGAGCATTGGAAGGTAAGGACCAGGCTAGAAAGATAATGAATCAGAAGGTAGTGACTGATTCAAAGATGAGAATTGACAGGTAAGGGTGAATCTAAAAAATAGAGCATCAGAAGGTAAGCACTGACCTCAAAAGGGGTGAATCTGAAAGTAGTGACTGATTCTAAGATGAGAATTGAAAGGTAAGGTTCAATCTGAAAAAGAGAGACATCAGAAGGTAAGGAACGACCTCAAAAGGTAATGAATCTAAAGGTTGTGACTAATTCGAAGATGAGAATTGATAGGTAAGGGTCAATCTCAAAAAGAGAAAGTTGGAAGGTAAGCACTGACCTCGAAAGGAGTGAATCGGAAGATAATGACTGATTCAAAGATGAGAATTGACAGGTAAGGGTCAACCTCATAAAAGACAGTGTTGGAAGGTAAGGACCAACCTCAAAAGGTAATGAATCAAAAGGTAAGGACTGAGTCGAAGATGAGAATTGACAGGTAATGGTCAATCTCAAAAAGAGAGCATCGGAAAGTAAGGACCACCCTCAAAAAGGGTGAATCAGAAGGTAGTGACTGATTATAAGATAAGAATTAATAGGTAAGGGTCAACCTCAAAAAGAGGGAGCGTCAGAAGGTAAGGACCGATCTCGAAAGGTAATGAATCAGAAGGTAGTGAGTGATTTGAAGATGAAAATTGACAGATAAGGGTTAATCTCAAAATGAGAGAGTCGGAAGGTAAGGACCGACCACGAAAGGGGTAAATCAGAAGATAGTGACTGATTCAAAGATGAGAATTGACAGGTAAGGGTCAACCTTAAAAAGAGAGTGCATTGGAAGGTAAGGACTGACCTCGAAAGGTAATGAATCAGAAGGTAGTGACTGATTCGAAGATGAGAATTGACAGGTAAGGTTCAATCTCAAAAAGAGAGCATCAGAAGGTGAGGACCGACCTCAAAAGGGGTGAATAAGAAGGTAGTGACTGATTCTAAGATGAGAATTGACAGGCAATGGTCAATCTCAAAAAGAGAGAGCGTTAGAAGGTAAGGACCGACCTCAAAGGTAATGAATCTGAAGGTAGTGACTGATTTGAAGATGAGAATTGAAACGTAGTGATCTATCTCAAAAGAGAGCGTCAGAAGGTAAGGATCAACCTCGAAAGGGGTGAATCAAAAGGTAGTGATTGATTCAAAATGAGAATTGACAGGTAAGGGCCAATCTCAAGAGAGAGCGTCAGAAGTTAAGGACCGGCCTTGAAAGTGGTGAATCAGAAGGTAGTGACTGATTCAAAATGAGAATTGAAAGGTAGTGATCAATCTCAAAAGAGAGTGTAAGAAGGTAAGGACCGACCTCGGAAGGGGTGAATCAGAAGGTAATGACTGATTCAAAATGAAAATTGATATTTATAAATAGTTTTTGGTGTTGAATTTAAAGATATGTGGCATGTGAAGAGGTTGACATTTTTTGAGGAGGATATGCAGAATTTTGTGGGGTTTTGTGTAGAATGTACAACTCTACGGTGATGCAAAAAGTTAATGTAGGCAAGGATAGTCGTCCTGCGTGAGCAAAGAGTAAGAAACTCCGAAATTGAGAGAATCCACTCAACAAATTTGTTTTCTTTTCTTGTTGTCTTTATTTAATTTCTAAAAATATGTTTATCAAATTTTAATTTTAGTTGGTTGATTTTTCAAAAGAGACTTTTTTTTTAATTTAAATTTATCATAATTTATATTCTTCTCATCATTTTTTATTTGAAAGTTTCTTTTTTATCATTAAATGTTTGTTATTTTGTTCTTCGTTCATTGTAGTTGTGAACCAATGCATGGTTCAATGGCTTTTATCCATCGCACCGAGAAGTGCAATTGGAAAATCAGACAAATTTTCTGAAAGGAATTTCATTAATTTGCTTCAATAAAATGTTATAGATGAAAAGTAGGCCAATGCCTTAAAAAGAGTACAACATGCAATCTGCATGAAGGTACATCCGGAATGTGTCATGTTGAGTACATATCATGGACTGATCATGTCTGATACATATCATATCTTTAATGTAGTAGAGAAGAAAGAGAAACCCTCAGAATATCTGTCCCCTTGCATAGTGAGCTCGTGATCAAGCTGACCTTCTGAGCCACGTTCCAGGACAAGAGTTCCCTTCATGTGTTCCTAGAGGTGCAACCTTCTCATAGCTCATACAATAGCATTTTTTTTAGTTCAGGATCCAGCTAAAATCTAAATGGTAATTTATTGTTGTCCATTCGTTAGAAAGTCACAGACACCCTACGGCGTTGTACTCTTGGAATGCAGTGCTTGGCAACGTCTGCACTGTTGTCTTGTAGAATAAGCACTGAGCCTACTAGCAAGTGAATATCTACATATCCCTGGAACTCGCCGGACCGATGGCATCAATTTCCTTCCCAAAGAGAATATTGCTTTCACTCATGAATTAGACTGTGCAGAAGGGTCTTACGAAATCTTGATGATCAATGTGAGGAGCTATGCAGTCTCCCTCATCATATATATTGATGATGCAACTGTTTGGAATATAGTTGACTGGCAGTATGTTCTCAATGTGAGGAGCGAGCATTCCCTCATTTCATTATTTACTAGAATCCAGATTGGTGCCGGTGTTACCTCTAAAGGGATGTATGACTCGATGTACATCAAAACATACAACTCAGTATATCGTGGCTCATATTTTTCTGTACTCATTGAGACGTATGCCCCCTCCATCTGGCAATCGCTGGTCTGAGATAGGTCTTCATTAGAGGCATATTCTTTAAGAGTGCTGAAATGCTCCAAGTGCAGGACATTACGGTACGGACATTCGACAAAAGCTCTTATAGCTGATGCTTGTGGCGATATTTGAATGTTGCAAGTAGGGTAACCCATGCAAAGGTCATCCAAGGCTGGCGGTGCTTCTGGCTCTTAAACATACCCAGGATCCTCATTTGTGGTGGGCAGGCTGGAAGAAGTTTCCTTTATATCTGGATTATAGATGTGTCCCTCTGGAATGAGGACGAGTTGGTTTTCTATTTGATGTTGACGTCTCTTTTCCTCTTTCAAGAGAGCTCTATTCTTACGGCAGTTGGCATTTCTCCATTGAGTCCTCCATAGAGAAGTGAATGGTATCCTATCGTTGTTAGCAGCAACCAAGTTTTCGACCAAAGTAGCTACCATGGATGGTAGATAGCTGGTTCCTTCCATGGGATCGCATTCTCTTATCACCTCTTTCCCCTTCAATGAGGGATTACTTTTGGATCTGAATTTCAGAAGAGAGGGCAGTCCCTCCTTTTCTTGTCCGCTGACTACATCCATTAGAGGACCTTCGTAGTCCATGCCAATTTCATTGAACTCCATGTCGAAGTGAATAATGCCACCTTGTGGTGCCATCTCCTCATTGAGCGCGAGGTTCCAACCATCCTTGAAGGTAAAGATCAGCTTCTAACCTGACATTTTTCTGCAGATGACAGAAAAAACATCATTGAGCTGAAATTAGCATGAACAAGAACAAAACAAAGTTTTTTAGTTAGAGGAAATTTTAATTTATTTTGATGAAGAAGTTATTTATTTATGTATTTATTTTGTTTAATTTAGTAGAATATTAAATTTAAACTTAAAGGTAGANCTTTTTTTTCATTAAATGTTTGTTGTTTTGTTCTTCGTTCATTGTAGTTTTGAACCAATGCATTGTTCAATGGCTTTTATCCATCGCACCGAGAAGGGCAACTGAACAATCAGACAAATTTTCTGAAAGGAATTTCATTAATGAGCTTCAATAAAATGTTTTAGATGAAAAGTAGGCCAATGCCTCTAAAAGAGTACAATATGCAAATTGCATGAAGGTACATCCGGAATGTGTCATGTCGAGTACATATCTTGGACTGATCATGTCTGATACATATGATATCTGTAAGGTAGTAGAGAAGAAAGAAAAACCCTCTGAATATTTGTCCCCTTGCGTAGTGAGATCGTGATCAAGCTGACCTTCTGAGCCATGTTCGAGGATAAGAGTTCTCTTCACGTGCACTTAGAGGTTCAACCCTCTCATAGCTCATACGTTAGCAGTTCTTTGAGTTCAGGATCTGACTAAAATCCAAACAGTATTTTATTGTTGTCCATTCGTCAGAAAGTCACAGACACCCTACGACGTTGTACTCGGGAATGCAGTGCTTGGCAACGTCTGCACCGTTGCCTTGTAGAATAAGCACTGAACCTATTGGCAAGGGAATATCTACAGATCCTTGGAACTCGCAGGGGCCGATGGCATCAATTTTCTTCCCAAAGAGAATATTGCTTTCACTCATGAATTAGACTGTACAGAAGGGTCTTACAAAATTATGATGATCAATGTGAGGAGGTATGCCATGTCCCTCGTCATATATGTTGATGATGCAACTGTTTGGAATACAATCGACCGACAGTATGTTCCAGCAAACCATTCGTTTAATCATCCATTCGATCATCTGGGGCAGCAGATCCACTTGATCGTACCTGAGAATCCCGGGAGGATTTCCTTGCCTGTCTTTCCTGAAATTGTAGCATCACCCACATTGTATTGTAATCCTTCCCTTTCCTCTCATCCGTTTCCTTGGCTCAGAGTAGGTTCTTTCCATGAGCAAGCCTGCTCGGTCTCCGTCTCTTAAGTCAAAGATACAATCCAGAATGCTTTGTTCATCTTTTTTTGAAAAGACCATGGTAAACAATTTCAATCCTTCCAATGAATTGACTAGTTCTCCATGGACTTCTTCATAGAACTCAAACCTTCTTTTGTTGACTTTACTTATTTTATAATACTCTGTTGTGCTGAGGACGGTCAACTGGCGCAAGCATTTCCTCATTTCATTGTTGACAGGAATCTAGACTGGTGTTGGTGTTACCTCTAACAGGATGTATGACTTGGCATCCATCGAAACATACAACTCAATATACTGTGGGACATATTGTTCTGTACCCATTAGGATGTATGCCCCCTCCATCTGGTAATCACTGGTCTGAGATTGATCTTCATTAGAGGCATATTATTCAAGAGTGCTAAAATGCTCAAGTGCAGAATATTACAATCTGAACATTTGATAAAAGCTCTTATAACTGATGCTTGTGGCGGTATTTCAACATTGCAAGAAGGGAAAGCAGTGCAAAGGTCATCCAAGGCTGACAGTACTTCTGGCTCTTGAACATACCCAGACCCTCATCTATGGTGGGCAGGCTGGAAGAAGTTTCCTTCATATCTGAATTATAGATGTGTCTTTCTGTAATGGGGACGAGTTGGTTTTCTATTTTATGTTGATGTCTCTTTTCTTCTCTCAAGAGATCTCAGTGCTTACGACAATTAGCATTTCTCCGTTGAGTCCTCTGTAGCTAAGCAAACGGTATCCTACCATTGTTAGCAGTAACCAAGTGTCCGACCAGAGTGGCTACCATGGATGGTAGACGACTGGTTCCTTCCATGGCATCGTGTTCTCTTATCACCTCTTTCCCCTTCAACGAGGGATTACTTTGGATATGAATTTTAGAAATGAGGTCAGTCCCTCCTTTTCTTGTCTGTTGACTACATCCATTAGAGGACCTTTGTAGTCCATGTAAATTTCATTGAACTCCATATCGAAGTCAATAATGCCACCTTGTGGTGCCATCTCCTCATTAAACACGAGGTTCCAACCATCCTTGAAGGCAAGGATCAGCTCCAGACCTGACATTTTCTGCAGACGACAGAAAAAACATCAGTGAGCTGAAACTTAGTGTGAACAAGAACAAAATAGAGTTTTTTTGTTAGAGGATATTTTAATTTATTTTGGTGAAAAAGTTATTTATGTATGTATTTATTTTGTTTAATTTAGCAGAATATTAAATTTAAACTTAAAGGTAGAAAAGAGAATTGTAGTGTATAATTTTTCAAATTCTTCATTAAATTGAGGTTACTTACAAAATTTTTGGACCCGGTCACAGACTTATGGCCACATAAATAACCCCCAAAACAATCAAAATTTTACAATTTTCAAATCAAGCGGTGATAAGTAATGTCAGGTTGCATAGTATGTTTTCAGGTATCATCCGTTGATTGGCAACATGGGTCTTTCACCCCGAAAATCTACTATTTGGTAGGCTCCTCTTGTGTAGACCTTTTCAATGACAAATGGTTCCTCCCAAGTTGGTTCAAATTTTCTACCTATTTAGTGGCGTGCGAGAATATGTCTTTTGAGTACAAGGACAAGGTAACCAACTTTAAATGTCCTTGGGAGGACCAATTTATCGTGACCTTGCACCATCTTTGCCTTATAAAGCTCCAAATATTGCTGTGCTTCAAGCCATTTTCCTTCAAGATTCTCTAGTTCTTCAAGTCTGAGCTTTGCACTTTCCTTTTTTGTTAGTTGATTGGCGACTGCGACTCTAAGAGACGGCGTCTGAATTTCTAGTGGTAGTATGTCTTCAGACCCGTACATGAGCATGTAAGGTGTACACTGGGTTGGATCCATGAATGTTGTCCGGTAGGCCCACAAAGCTTCTAACAATTTGTTGTGCCAATCTCTTTATTTTCATCAAGAGTTTTCTTTAAAATCTGTACCAATGTCTTGTTGAAGGCCTCAGCCAATCCATTTGCTCTGGGATAGTAAATTGTAGAGTATCTCCAATCCATCCCATGTATTTTGACAAAATTGTTGATTTTATTGCTTTTGAATGCCACCCTGTTGTCGGAGATTACTCTGCGTGGTACACCGAAATGGTAGATGATTTAGCTTTTGAAGAATTGGAGGACATTATGTGTTGTAACCTCTTGTATCGGTACTGCCTCTGCCCATTTAGAGAAGTAGTTGTAGCGGAGAGAATAAATTTGTGTCCTTTAGAATGTGGAGGGACTATCAGACCTATTATGTTCATGCCCCAACACTCGATTGGCCCCAAAACAACAGTTGGGTGTATCACATTCGAAGGTTGGTGCAAGATCACCTCATGCACTTGGCAATGGTGACATTTTCTAGCTGTATCCATGCAGTCAGACATCATTGTTGGCTAATAATATCCGAGTCTCTTGATCTTTATTTTCATTTTAGGCCCTGACAGGTGAGTACCACACAACCTGGCGTGTACTTCTTTGATGATATTCCGTGCTTCAGGCCTACTGAGGTATCATAGCCACATCTGGTCGAACGATCTCCTATAGAGGCACATCACCTACTAGAGCACACAACATAGCCCTTTTTGTGATGTGTTGTGCCTCAGACTTATCGTTTGGTAGCTTTTTAGTATGCAAATATTTGATTAATGGATTGCGCCAATCTTCGTTGATATCTACAACTGCAATCATTGTTTCCCCTTTTTTGAGCTTGTGTTGGTTTTCAAGGTCAATTTGAGACAAAACCTGTCGTCCTTGTACTGTGATTTCAATGGAATCCTCTAGGGACATGCCAATTCTTTAGCAAGTTTTGCTAGTGCATCAGCATGAGAATTTTCTGCCCGAGGAATCTGATCGAAAGTCACAGTGGGAATTTGTTCCAGCAGCTTCATCGTGTAACAGTGGTATTCTGCTAGTCTTAGTTTTAAAATTTTGTATTTTCTAGTGATTTGCTGGATGATAAGTTGAGAGTCACCGTAGATGGCAATATCTGTTAAATTCATTGAAATTGCCAACTCCAACTCTGTGATTAAGGCTTCGTATTCTGCTTCGTTGTTGATGCATGACTCTTCCAGGCGGTATGAGAACCTAAACATACCCTTATCTGGCGCGATAAAGATCAAATTGATCACTGTTTTACCTGGTATTATTGTGTCTGATTCTTTGTCTTTTCTGGCTGATGAAGCACCATTGAAGTACATTTCTCAGTGTTGCACACTAGAGAATTCCATTTGTAGTACTTTTTCATATGAAAATTTGTTGTTGAGAGGGGACCCAGCTGGCAGTGGGTGTGCAGCGAGAAATTATGCTAGAATCTTTCTCTTGATAGCACGGAGGGGAACAAAAGTTATATCAAATTGCAATAAAATCATTGAACATCTTGCTAGACGCCCATAGAGTGTTGGTCGGGTCATCAAATATTGCAACGGATCAACTTTCAAGATTAGGGTAGTTTTATGAGAAAGCACATAATGTCTAAGTTTTTGAGAGGAAAAAATTAGTGCCAGACAATGCTTATCAATAGGTGGATAGCTCATCTCCATTGATATAAGATGACGACTTAAGTAGTAGAGTGCGTTTTATTTACCCTCATCGTTGACTTGGGCTAAGAGGGCTCCAAGAGAGTCATCTAAGGTCGCGGTATAAAGTATCAAAGGTTTCCCTGGGATAGGGGCTACCAATACAAGAGGTGTCATTAAATATTATTTAACGTCCTCGAAGGCCCGCTGGCATTTCTTTTCCAAAATGAATTTGGCGTTCTTTTTAATTAATGTCGAGAAGGGATGACACCTACCTGAGAGATTAGAAATAAAAAGTCTCAAATATGCCAACTTCCCCTAGAAGGAATGTAGTTGTTTCAAAGTTTTAGGAGGAGGCATTTCTAAGATATCTTTAATCTTATCCGGGTTGATCTTGATTCCTCGATGACGGACAACGAATCCTAGAAATTTCCTGGAGGCAACGCCAAAGGCGTACTTTAAGGGATTCATCTTGAGATTGTATTGCCGTAACCGTTTGAACACAATCCTTAAATCATACAAATGGTCTATTTTCCATTTACTCTTGATGATCAAATCATCCACGTAGCATTCTACTTGATTGTGAATAAGGTCGTCAAAAATTTTCATCATTGCTCATTGGTATGTTGCTTCAGCATTCTTTAATCCAAATGACATTACTGTGTAACAGAAAATTCCAATCGGAGTCCTGAAGGCTGTAAGTGCTGCATCCTTAGGATCCATCTTGATTTGGTTGCACCCCAACGATCCATCCATGAAAGAGAAGATTTCATGTGTAGAAGCGATATCCACCATCATTTCTGGTATTGGTAGCGGAAACTCGTCTTTCAGACATGCTTTATTTAGATCTTTAAAATCAACACAAACGCGTTTCTATCCATTTTTCTTCTTGACTGGAACAATTTTAGCTAACCACGTGGGGTACTACTCTTCCCGCATAAAGTTAGTATCTATTAATTTCTTCACCTCGGCTATGAATTATTGTTCTATTTCGAGGCACATTCATATGGGGGCTTGTTTTACAGAAGTCATATCTTTGTCCACCCCGAGTTTATGAACTGCTACTTCTGCTGACAGTCTTGACATTTCATCATAACTCCAAGCGAAGCAATCTTTGAATTTTGTTAACAGTCTGATCAATTCTGAAGATTCTTCATCGTTGAGTAAAGAACTTATAAAGGTAGGTCGGGGTTGCTCTTTTGTCCCAAGGATAATTTCTTTCAATTCATCAACGGTTGCATGATTTCCTCCTCAAATTCTGGCAGAGCATATTCTATTAGCTGATTGGTAGAGTCATCCTCTATATTGAGGCAATCCTCTCCTCATTTACTAGTAACAACTATGCAAAATTCTGAATCATCAACTAGTCCCACTGTACCAAATCTATGACCCTCTTTTGAGTTTGAAGTCGACGTTTAACACACCATAATTTTTCAAAAAGTTGTAGTTTACTGACCAAATTTTTTGTAAATTAACAAATATAAGAATTTGATGGCGCCACTAGAAGATTTAATTTCCAGCAACGACGTCCAAAGACTTGATCGTGACTTTATAGATGTGTCTGATTTGATTAAGATGTATAAATATAATATTCAATAATGTTAAAGTCAAAATTTTCAACACAAGTATACGTATCGCTCAAGTAATATACGGCTCTAATGGAGTCTTATATATTGATCCCATAGGGAGTAGTTTAGAATTACGGACTAAGACCTTAGAAAAGACTTTAATCACAACAACGACGTTCAATTTGCTTATCTATCACTAATAGGCAATTGAAATAAATAGATAATTTCAATAACTAATGATATAAAGTAGGGTTTAATTGTGATATTCAATATATAAGAAAGCATCTTTCTCCTTGTCAAGAAATTATAGTGAATGGATGGTTTAATTTGTGATATTCAATATCTAAGAAAGCATCCTTCTCCTTGTCAAGAAATTATATTGAATGGATTGAGGTTTTTAATGTGATATTCAATATATAAGAAAACATCCTTCTCCTTGTCAAGAAATTATAGTGAATGGACTGTGATATTCAATATATAAGAAATCATCCTTCTCCTTGTCAAGAAATTATAGTGAATGGATAAGTGAATTAGTTCAAATGTATATTGTGTCAAATAGGAGCATACCTATTCTTTACCCTTGGGTCCAGGCATAAAGAACATTGCCAAATAGGAGCATACCTATTCTTTACCCTTTTGTCCAGACATAAAGAACATTGAGAATCATTCTCCTTGTCAAGAAATTATAGTGAATGGATAAAGTGAATCAGTTCAAATTATATTGCGCCAAATAGGAGCATACCTATTCTTTACCCTTTGGTCCGGGCATAAAAAACATTGACTAATCACCAGGGCATAGAACATTGATTAATCCTATGCTTGTTTACTTATTCTGCAGCTAGGCTGAGAGGATACTGACTCTCACTTTGGAGCTCCCACATTCCGCTCACCTAAGGGCTAACATCTACACATCAGCACTCAAACGATAGGACTGAATTGGGGCTTTTAATCTGTCATTCTAAAATCTCCAATTCTACGCCCGATAATAATATTTCCGTATTTATTTGCACCCAACTTCTAAGGGCTTTGACCTCCCTGAATCTTGGATGTAATCTTCACTTTAGTTGTAAAACTTAACATATTTTAACAAATCAATTGGCCAGATTGAAAGTAAATTAAGATCGAAGTGAAAAGATCATCACAATTTCTTAAACTTTTTAATGGCTTCACCAATTCAAATCATCATTTCACAAAGCTCGAGACAAGGAGAAAGGCAGAGAAAACTACTTAGAACTCATGGAGAAAACACAACAAAACTTGGAATTCATATATAAAATCAAAGTCATACAAACTACAAGTAAATAACTTATCTCTAAATTCTCCCTAAGAACACTGTTTGAAGTTCCTCTGAATCTCTTCCTTTCTTTATAGCACACAATTCTTCTTCGAAGTAGCAAGGAGGAAGAAATCTCTCACTTTCCCTCCACTCTTACAATTTCTTGAAGCAATTCCTTTTTGAAGTAGCAAGGAGGAAGAAATCTCTCACTTTCCCTCCACTCTTACAATCTCTCGAAAAATCGACACAATTGTTATGCACTATTGGAACCTCTCTAACCTCTAGGGCCTTTCTAACATCTAGGACCTCCAGAGCCTCCTAATTTTCGGCCAAAATATTCTTTTAAAGTTGTGGATGAGCTTTCCCAAGAGTTACTTAAGCATCCCTTCAAAATTTAGCTATATCCAAAATTTGAGTAGGCATAACAGTCGATCTTGTTGTCGGTAGCCTTGAGGGCGCCGTCAGCGGGCTTTTGAAGAATTTTGTCCTGTAGTCTCGGGAAAAACTCGCCGTCGGCGCGGCCGAGGGCACCGTCGGCAGTGTAGTTCAAATCTTCACATTTTGGTTCTTTTCGCTCCAAATTCGCTCATTTTTGTATCTTTTTGCTCCAGTTACCCTAATTCATCATTCCTGCAACAAAACATAAAAAATACCTTTCTTTAAAGTGCAATATCATGCATCTTTTTGCTCCAATGATCCTAATTCATCATTCCTGCAACAAAACATCAAAAATACCTTTCTTTAAAGTGCAATATCATTTAAAATAGTATAAAATATGTATGAAAATCTTAACATATTTTCCTTTGGTCAAAATCCCCCAGACTTAACTATTAGTTGTCCTCAAGCAATTTTAGTACTCTATTAAAATTATGATCTATTATAGTGAAGTTTTAATTCAGAAATACTATAAGTTTGATTTAAATAAATATCATAGTGAGATTTTCAGAAAAAATTCAAGTAATTGAATTAATTCCGTAGCCACAAGATTATCTAGTCATCAAGTTTAAGAGCTCTAGTATTCTAATTATTTCAAGAATGACTATAGGTTGTAATATTAACTCACTTAGAATATTCAAGAGATAGGAACTTTATGCGAACTCCGCTAGTAAAAGATCTAATTCCATAAATATAAGTTCAACAATGTATTTAAGTTTTCCCTTTATGTAGGTCCAGTGAAGCCAATTTTTGATTAGGCATATCCTCAAGCTTCTCCTCACTGTCATAATTTTTTTTCTTTCTTTTCTTTTTTTCATTTGGATTGCTTTCAATCTTATATATTTCTCTTTTCATTTCAGGGATTTTTTTCAATCCTTTCTTTTTCCTCTTTTAAGTGAGGATTACTATATCTGGATAGCCTTTAATGATTTTGAACTTCACTTTTCTTTTCCTAATTGAAACTCAAAGCATTCCTTTACCTTATAAATATTTCATAGCTTTCACATCATTGAATCCCAAGATTACTATATCTGGATAGCCTTTAATGATTTTGAACATCACCTTTCTTTCCCTAAATTTGAAATATATCTGGATAGCCTTAATAATTTTGAACTTCACTTTTCTTTCCCTAAATTTGAAACTCAAAATTTCCTTACCTTATAAATATTTGATAGTTTTTACATCATTGAGCCCCAATCTTTTCTTCTCAAATGAACTTCCAGATTCTTAATACTTCAAAATATAATTTCCTTTACTTTAGATAGTTAACTATAATCTTATTCTCTTATACTAAATATCTTAAGTTAAAAAAATTAATTTTCATTACAAAAATATTTCTTTAAATCTACTATAATATTTAAATATTAAAAAAAATATAGTTACCTGAATTAAATTCAGTACATGAAATCATATAAATAATTTTTGAAAATATTGAAATAGAGGACATCTAATAGTTAATATTTTTCTTCCCTCCCCCAAACTTAAATTTTTAAATATGAAATAATATAGGTGGAAAGAAAAACTACAAATATAAATCATACCTCAATATTGTAGGCATTTTTATCATTCTGAAATTTCTACAGGCCTTCTCAAATTTTTACTTCACCTGGTCTGTAATATTAGGAGCTTTCTACACATATAAATCATTTAAATAATATCTGGGTAATGAAATTTTGAAATAAGTATAAAACTAAAACATTAAATAAGCACAATATTTCCTAACACAATCACAATACTAAACAATTAAAACTAAAATGCGAAACAAAAATCACATTACAATCCATAATTCTACTTAATATCTATTGAACTACACATGCACATTTAACTACCATACTAACTTCATAAAAAATTAAAATTATCCAAGTACAAAAAATAAAAGTCCAAATAACATCCATTTCTCTTACAAAAAGATTACATAAAATAAAAATACAAACATAAGTACATCAATTTCATTCTATATAAAAATCTCAAGCTATATCTTCATCGCCTTGATCAGCATGTGGATTGGGTTGATACTGAGTATATCTGGGGCACTCATGAAACGTAACATCAGGTTCACCTCTATAGTGTTGGGCCTGAGCTTCATAATAAGCTACCTCAAAATTTGAATGTCTCTGCAGGTACTCACTATCATAATCATGTCGGCATTCTAAACCTCCAATCCTTTCACTTATCAATTCTATGCTCTTCCGTTGTAAGGTCAACTCATTCATCAAATCAGAGAGGGTAGGGAAACTAGAAGGTAGAAGGTCATAACTTATAGAGGGGACATCTCTACTAGTAGAAGGTTCTTGATTTCTACTCCTAGTTCTTCATTTCTCATGGGATTAATAAGTTTTTAAATTAGCCTTACTAATGGGTTTCATAGGATAAACCCATTCTTCATCTCCAAATTCTACTCCATAAAGTTTCATAAATAGTCCAGGATGTCCTAGACCTCCACTAGTCTCACTCCTCTCTGTAGTCAATATATTCTTAAGAATTATTCTCCCCACATTTATAGTTCTACTATTCTGAATAACCCTATCTCTTGTTACCTCACTATGGTGATAGGTCGGTAACATAGTAGAAGAAATGAAATAGTGCCACGCCTTAGAGGTGGCATTCAGCATGGAAGCAGAAAAATTTACCCGTTCTCGTTGTTTTATATTCCATGTTCCTTTCCCATCTATGAGAAATTTGATCACATCATTGAGGGGGCCTTCCATTGTACTAAAGGATTCATATTGGCAGCTGTAAGAGTCTGGGACTTCATAAAAAGTGTTGATGCGGGCGGTAGTAAACTCAACAGGGAATCCACACACTTGAACGAATCCGTTATCAGAATAAATCACATTGGCGTAGAACTCCTTCACAACATTTGCGTTAGCTTTATTGGTGGTGTAACAAAAGTTTTCCCACCTCCGCTCGGCAATTACTCGTTTGATTTATCCTCCTGGACTTTCAAAAACTCGATCTTGTATGCATTTCTTTCCTTTAAATATGGAAGTAAATTTTGTTTGAGCCATCACATTGACGAAGCGAGACTCGTCAGACTCAACTCTTCTCTTTTGTCGTGGAGCCATTTTAATCTAATCAAATTATAGAAAAATTCTAAAAATTATTTCAATTATGTAAATCATGGCTTCCAATAATAATTCTAAGAGTTTAATAATAAAATCCATGAATCTCTTCCCAAATTTTCTTTAGCTTGGAGAAATTCATGGTGGAAATCAAATATTTTTAGCTTGGAGTGAAGCTCTTACCTAAAGATGATCAAATCTGGTGTAAAAAACCTTGAAATTCCTCCCAATCCAAGAATTTTCAAGCCCTAAGTCGAAAATGATGTTTTTAGGAGGAAGGGGATGACGAATAGTGGCGGTTGACTGGTCAAAATCATGGTTGAAGGTGTTTTTTGTGAGCTCACAGTCAGCAGGGTCGATGGCGCCGTTGACACGCTTAATTGGAGTTTAAATCCTAAGTCTCAGGAAAATCTCACCGTCGGCGGTGTCGATGGCGCCATCGGCGGGCTTGTCGGCACTATTTTTGGTGTGGGGTTTGCCCGTAAGATGCTGTCGGTCATCGGAACTGAAATCCCGTTGCCCACTTTAGAAGGACGTTTTTTTTTTAAAATTTTAGTTTTGAAAAAGATGAAGTCAAACTGACCACATAATTTTCATAGTTTAGATGAAAGAGCGCTTTACCTTAAATCCTGTATCTATCCCGAAGGATGAACACAAGAGTTGAGGGTGAGGCTTGATCAAATAAACTAAAGAAAGTTATGACATCTGTTTGGTCTGTGAAATCAATGTATTGGCCGACAAGTTCCCCTATTTAATATAAGGAATTAAATAGGGTTTATATTATGCTGGATT
>JXCR01141234.1:50258-70287 GCA_002079205.1 Phalaenopsis hybrid cultivar
TAGCTCCAAACCAACACCTAGGGTCAATCCTAAGGCCAAGTAGCTCTATAGGAACTCTCCTTGAGTTCCCTCATAATGATCTTACCTACTAAGTGCTAGAGGTTAGGACCAGTATGTGGAACTTCAAGTTGAGTAAAGAGAAGAGTTTTGAGTTTCTAATGGTGAGGGTACCTTTTCTAGTTTTCTAAAACTAGTTAGTAGGAAAGTCCTATGGCTGGACCTAGGCTACTAAAGAAGTTTCTAGACCTCAACCAAAAGTGAGGTCAACAGGGCTCTATTGATTTTGTCTAAATTCCGGATTTTTGTGATTTCGATCAATTCCAAGAATAAACAACATCCATTTAATCATTATAGACATAATTTTAAATAACTAAATGATGTACTTAGCACATATAAACTTTCACAACAAAAAACACACATTATATATAAATTCCAAGGGGTACAATATACGTTGCATAACACACCTGAGTTTGGTCTTTTCTCAACCTCAATACATTAATTCAGCGTCGCAATCCAAGCCACAATACTTAAAACCCTGAAAACAAAACATCCTAAGCTTAGTCTCAATTATACAGAGATCTATAAGCATAATTCCAAAGCAAAGCAAATACAAAGTTCAAATCAAAATACATAGATAGAAATATAGGTAGTAATATAAATCTACTAATGCTCATACTTGGTACTCAATTCTCTTCTGAGATCGCCCATTGATTGTACATGAACTAAGAGGTTGTACAAGGGTCAAAATGGAAATTCTTCAGTAGAATCCTCCTCAACTAATTTCATCCTCCTTATCAGTCCTATCAAACTATCTTCTAAATGTCCAGAATGTTCAAAATGTTCCTTCATCCTCCAGTCCAGATATCGAAGAAATTAGAGATATTATTAATTACATTCATGACAGTTTGTACCTCCTTTTCCAACTTCTTGATTCAGTGCAAGATCACCAAAGACTTATCAGGGACTAACGGTTGAACTGGCAGTAAATTCTGAGATGATTGATCAACTATCATGGCCATGTCATTTTCATCTTCAAATGATGGGAATTATTTACTATAATGGCCATGTCATTTTCATCTTCAAAAACTGGGAAT
Source organism: Phalaenopsis hybrid cultivar (assembly GCA_002079205.1). Taxonomy (NCBI): domain Eukaryota; kingdom Viridiplantae; phylum Streptophyta; class Magnoliopsida; order Asparagales; family Orchidaceae; genus Phalaenopsis; species Phalaenopsis hybrid cultivar. Next base: position 51,353 of record JXCR01141234.1, read on the forward strand.
CTCTCAGTTGGGTCCAAAGCTGCAAAGTGAGAAAATTGTGGAGGGGTGGTCAAGCCCATAAGTGGATCTGTGAATGATCAGGCCCAAAACTGACTTCACAATTATTGATCCAACGTCGATCGATAGTCCCCTTTAGATGCTGTAATTCAAAATGACACTTTCTTTAGAAACTTTACTGATCTTCATTGTCGGTAACAGTTTCACAGAAATGAAAATGTGCCAATGTTTTGAAACGAGATTTAGAATTGTTGCAGAAAAACTAACATACCCGTTCTCTCTCATTTCCCAATCGTCAGTTTTGTCCGTTAAATACTGATAAATTTCATTCATCTGGTTTCTCGTTGGAACGAAATTGGACTAGTGGAAGATAGGAACATTTTCTATAATGTATAATTTGTTGATCCGCGTAGGAGTGAAAGTGATCCATATTCCTCACACATAAACAACTCCTTGGTTGATTCCATGTAAATTTGCATAAAATTCTTTTACCACTGGAACCACTACAGCGGCAGTAGTGTAGCACAGCACTTCCCATCTTTGCCACACTATCATTTCTTCAACATTCATTGTGGGATTATTAAATCCACGATTCATTAATCCTCGCTCTTTGATTAATCTTTTCTTTGTCAGTAACTTGTTGAAGATTTGGTGCGCTTCCGCACTAATAAGCTTTTGTCGATTGAAAACTCGCATTCTGGGATTATCAGGGGAATTGGATGCCATAAGAATGGAATTGGTAGAGTTTCACTTCATTTTTGGAGGGAAAATATGAATTAGAATTTGAATTTTTGAGTTTAAGAAGACTATTTCCGCCCAAAAACTGTCAAAAACTGCCACTCAAACACAAGAAACCGTCATCTCACCAGTCTCATCGTCGGCGGCCTTGAGGGCACCATGGGCATGCTTCTGTATTAATTTTGTCTGGAATCTTGGGAAAAAACTCACCATCGTCGACGTCGAGGGCGCTGTCGGCGCCAAAGGCAAAATTTTTGCAGTTTCGCTCTGGTCCGAATGCGTTCCAATTTTTCTTCATTGATCCAATTTTTAAGATGTTTCAAGGGAAAATAAGAATAGTAGAGCTTAATACTACCAAAAAATAGCAATAATCTCAAATAAAAACTACAATAATTACTATAAAAATAAAGATAAATATGGGTTGCCTCCCATAAAGCGCTTGGTTTAACGTCGTCAGCCCGACCTATTCAGGTGTTATTGTTGACTGATCATTAAAACCTCTTTAACATTTGGTCTTTTACCCTCATATAATGGTTTTAATCTATATCCATTTACTTTAAATCTATTTCACATTTTCTGATCTTCAATTTCAACAGCTCCGTAAGTATAAACTTGAGTCACAGTAAGATTAACCAACGAGACTTCAATTTTCTAGAGAATAACTTCAGCCTAGTATTGTAAAGCAAAACTTCTTGTCTTGGTTCAAAGTTATTTTGGTTAATCTTCCGATCATGTCATAACTTTAATTTTTCTTTACAAATTATGTCGTTATCATAAGATTCATTTCTTAATTCTTCTAATTCAATTAATCGTAACAATCTCTTCTTACCAGCATCTTTCAAATTATAATTAAATTCTTTAATTGCCCATTATGCTTAATGTTCCAATTCTACTGGTAAGTGACAAGTCTTTCCAAAAGTCAGTCTGTAAGGAGTCATTCCAATAAGAGTTTTATAAGCAGTCCTGTAAGCCCATAATGCAATATCCAATCTATTCTACTAGGGTTTACAGTCTTTTGAAGTATTTGTTTAATCTCTCTATTAGAAACTTCAGCTAACCCACTAGTTTGAGGGTGATAAGCTGTAGAGATTTGATGAATAATATTAAACTTTTATGTAAATCTCTGAATATATTTATTCCTAAAATGGGATCCTACGTCAGTGATAATCATTCTAGTCATTCCGTATTTAGTGAAAATATTTTTCATTAAAAATCTTGAAACACTTTTAGCATCACAACGAGGTAAATCTTGTGCGAATCTTGAAACACTTTTAGCGTCACAGCGAGGTAAAGCTTGTGCTTCAATCCACTTAGAGACTTGAAACACTTTTAGCATCACAACGAGGTAAAGCTTGTGCTTCAATCCACTTAGAAACGTAAGTCCACAACAATTAATATATATAAGTTCCCAAATGAAGAAGTAAACAGTCCCATAAAATCTAATCCCCAAACGTCAAAGATCTCAACTTCCAAGGCATTTCATTTCTTCTAGATATATTGCCCACTCGTTGACATCGATCACAGGTTTTTATATATCTATAAACATCTCTAAATATGGTAGGCCAATAAAATCTAGCTTGTAAAATTTTATAAGCTAATCTCAAAATGTCCTCCAAATTCAGAATCATGACATTTTTGAATGATCAGCTCAGTTTCTTGATAAGGTACACATCTCATCATAATAAGATCCTTACATTGTTTATATAAATAAGGCTCATCTCAAAAATATGCTTTCGCATCATGAATGAATTTTCTTTGTTGTTGTAATGTCAGCATAGGTGGCAAAATATCACTACAATATAGTTAACAATATAAGCATACCATGGTATTTTCCACTCATTAATATTATAAAGTTTTTCATCAGGGAAACTATCTGTAATTTCATTGTCGGTGTTAGATAATTCATGGTTTTCTAATCATGATAAATGATCAGCAATTTTATTATCAGTTCCCTTTCTATCAATAACCACAAGATCAAATTCTGATAAATGATCAACAATTTGATTATCAGTTCCCTTTCTATCAATAACAACAAGATCAAATTCAGGAAACTGTCTGTAATTTCATTGTCGATGTCAGATAATTCATGATTTTCTAATCTTGACAAACAGGGAAATTGTCTGTAATTTCATTGTCAGTGTCGGATAATTCTTGATTTTCTAATCTTGACAAATGATTAGCAATTTGATTATCAGTTTCCTTTCTATCAATAACCACAAGATCAAATTCCAATAGTATCCATGTAATCAACCTTAGTTTAACATCCTTCTTTTGCATCAGATTTTTAATAGCAGAGTGATCAGTATGCACAACACATTTAGCTCCAATTAAATAAGGTCTAAATTTATCTAAAGCATATAAAATTGCTAGTAACTCTTTTTCAGTAACAATATAGTTAATTGTGCATCATTAAGAGTTTTACTAGCATAGTATATCACTTTAAAAATTTTTTCATACCTTTGTCCAAGAATAGCTCAAATAGCATAATCACTAGCATCACACATCAGTTCAAATGGTTTCTCCTAGTTAGGTGAAACTACAATAACATAATCACTAGCATCGCACATCAGTTCAAATGGTTTCTCCCAGTTAGGTGAAACTATAATAAAGAGCTGTAATTAATTTTTCTTTTAATAACTCAAAGGCATTTAAACAGGTTTCAGTAAATTCAAATTTCTTGTCCTTTTATAAAAGTTGGCATAGAGGTTTAGTAACTTTTGAGAAATATAATAAAACACCTGTAAAAACCAACATGTCCAAGAAAACTCCTAACCTCCCTTACATTAGCAGGAGGTGTTACTTCTTGTCCTTTTCTAAAAGTTGGCATAGAGGTTTAGTAATTTTTGAAAAATCTTTAATAAAGTCTGTAAAAACCAACATGTCCCAGAAAACTTCTAACTTCTCTTACACTAGTAGGAGGTGTTATTGTAAAAACTAAGATGTCCAAGAAAACTCCTAACCTCTCTTACATTAGTAGGAGGTGTTAGTTTAGATATAACTTGGCATAGAGGTTTGGTAATTTTTGAAAAATCTTTAATAAAACGCCTGTAAAAACCAACATAAGAAAACTCCTAACCTCTCTAAAAAATCTTTAATAAAACGCCTATAAAATCCAACATGTCCAAGAAAACTCCTAACCTCTCTTTACATTACGTAGGAGGTGTTAGTTTAGATATAACTTGAATTTTTGCAGGGTCTACTTCCATACCATTTTTTAATTAGTAAAATCCAACATGTCCAAGAAAACTCCTAACCTTTCTTACATTAGTAGGAGGTGTTAGTTTAGATATAATTGAATTTTTGCAGGGTCAGCTTCCATACCATCTTCCAAAATTTTATGCCCTAACACAATTCCTCCTGCAACCATAAATTAATTTTTGCAGGGTTTGCTTCCATACCATCTTCCAAAATTTTATGCCCTAACACAATTCCTCCTGCGTTGCAGGGTCTGCTTCCATACCATCTTCCAAAATTTTATGCCCTAACACAATTCCTCCTGCAACCACAATTGAAATTTCTTCCAATTTAGAACTAAATTAGTTCTTTCACATAACTCCAAAACTTTTTCAAGATAATTTAAGCATGCGTCAAATGATGTTCCAAATATAAAGAAATTATCCATAAATACTTCCAATCCATCATCAATTAACATACTAAATATGGACATCATACATCTCTGGAATGTTGCAGGTGGATTACATAATCCGAAAGACATTATTCTAAAAGAAAAAGTTACAAAAGGACTAGTAAATGTTGTCTTTTCTTGATCCTCAGGAGAAATAGAAATTTAATGGTAACCAGTATATCCATCTAAAAAGAAAAAATATTTGTGCCCAGCAAGTCTATCCACTATCTGTTCTAATAAGGGTAAAGGGAAGTGATCTTTCATGGTGACAGTGTTTAATTTTCTATAATCAATGCAAATACGCCACCCAGTAACTTGTTTGATAGGTATTAATTCGTTGTTTTTTGTGCTTCAATAGTCTCCCCTCCTTTCTTAGGAACACAATGAATTGGATTTACCCAAGCACTGTCAGAAATAGGATATTTCTTCAACAGTCACTCCTCCTTTCTTAGGAACACAATGAATTGTACTTACCCACGCACTATCTGAAATTTCAAAAGTCACTCCTCCTTTTTTAGAAACACAATGAATTGGACTTACCCACGCACTATCTGAAATTGGATATATAATTTTAGTGTCTAACCATTTCAAAATTTTCTTTTTTACTACTTCTTTCATTATCGGATTCAATCTCCTTTGTGGATCNACCTCTAAGGCTCTATCACTTCATAATTTATCAAATTTAATTCAAATGACTTTAGAATTTTTATCCCACCTCACTCATGGTCAATAAAGACATCCTAGGAGAAAATGTGTTTTTTCAAATTTTAATTTAATTTACATATTTATTTTTATGAAAGAAAAGGATTTTTTAAAGGAAATTCCATAACTTGACCAAGGGAAATCCTAATCCCTTGAAGGTTTTACTAGAGGTAGATCTAAACCACTGAACCACTTAGACCAAAGTTCAAGATTTTTTGAGTTTTTTTTGAACTATTAGAATTATTTTAAGTTATGGAGTGTTAATTAATTATAAAATATCTGAAATATGTAAAATTAATTTTAATTTTTTTTAAATCTCTTTGAGGTCAAAAAACCCATAGAAAAAGTTTCACATTTTTTTGAATTTTTTTTGAATTATTATAATTATTTAAGTGAAAATCCATTTTTTAGCCTTTTAAAAATTATTTTTAAACTTGAAAATTCAATATCTTCACTTGAAAAATTGGGAAAAATATTCCAATTGCTCTTAAATACTTAGAAAACAATTTAGAACATTTCTATGAATTTTATTAATTTTGTGATTTTTATTTAATTTTTTATTATTTAGATATTAAAATAGGCTTAAAAAATGAAAATTTTTTATTTACAACTTTATTTTTAGAAAATCCCTATAATTATAGAGAACTCCCAAAAAAAATTTTTATAAATTTTTTAGTTGTATTTTAATTATTAAAAATCATTTTAATGTCAAAATGGTATTTAATTTAAAAAAAATAAATTTAAGTTATCAAATGAACTCTAAATATTTTGAAATTTTTCTGGGGAGTTCTCTAAACTTCAAATTACCATTGAGATTAAAAACTAAGTTATTTAAATGTTTATATTTCCCAAATTAATTTTTTTTGTATTTTAAGATTTTTTGAGAGTTAAGTGTGCTCTTAATGACTTAGCCATAAAATTTTTTCTAAAGAGTTCTCTAGTCATAGAAAACATTGCAAATTTTTTTTGGATTTTTCTAACTAATATGTAAATTATTATGATTAATTTATGTAAATAATAGACATAAAATTAAAAAATATGGATTTGTGTCTAGAGATCTTCTTTGACTTTGGAAAAATCAAAGAACGTTCCCCTTGATAGAGGCAACAACATGCTGAAATATCAAGTTATGGTGAAATGTCTACATGCATGGAGAACTAAAAGACTCTAAATAGTATTTAATTAATTAAAAATAAAATATGTTTCAAATAAACTTCAAACCATTTCCACATTATTCTCCTTTGTTCAGTGAGCACTAAGGTATTTTTATTTTATTTTTGTGATTTTTCTACACCAAGATATGAATTTTTAAATTTAGAGAGCATTTTATGAATTATTTAAATCCCTACTTTTATACTTAAACGTGTGATGCCGCTTCAACCTATGGAGGCTCCGAAAACACGTGTGGCGCTCTCTGGTTGGATGTTGCCATCCACATAGCCACTGACTCGGTCCGCGTTTTATGTATTAAGCTCCCGTCCAATGCAATCCCAACCGTCCGTCTGATACACACGGCATCTAACGACTCCACATCATCGTCTCCGATAGACAAAACCGTGACCGTCAACCCTAAAACCTTAAGATCTTCCTCATCTCTCAACCAAATGACCTCGAGTTTGATCTTATTGACTCATCTAAGTGAGACGAACGCATCCATAAGGTAAACATGCCATTAAACCAACCCTAATCACATGAAGAATCAAAATAGGCTTGGAAAGAAGGGAAGTTCAATACCCTTACTCTGAGAAGGGAAGCTTCAATCATAGGTGCTCGGTACATTCGTGGAGGTTCAAGGAGGCTAGGGATTGAGCCTCTGGTCGTGGTGAAAGGTCTAGACCCAAATTCGATCAAGGCTAAATTTGGGTGTTGATCAAAGCCCCCTCACAGAGAGCCTCTGATGGGGCTTCTTCTTCTGTGAGGGGACTTTGATAGGGCTTCTTCTTTCACTATGGTGATCGTGTGGGTGAGTTTAATTTAAATTTGGTGCACTGTGGAGGGGTGGTGGAGAATGTTCTATTTCTGGCAAGGATTTGAGCTCAAAAATTAAACTCCGATAAGGGGAATTGGGGCAGAGAAGTGGTTGGGTTGCACTGAGGAGGTCTCAAAGAGGCTAGGGGAAAAATTTAGAGGGTTCTCCTTGAGAAAATTTCAGCACACCCTCCATGGCCATGGAGGTGAAGATTTTATAAAAAAAAAGGCTTAGGGTGGCTCTGTGGGCCAATGTATGGGTGCAAAGTGTTGTTTATGTGGAGGGTAGAGTGGCTCTAAATTTCAAATAGGATGGGGTGGCCTCTAGGTTTGAATTGAATTTGACTTTTTGGGTGGTGGCTCATGGTTTTGGCTCCTCTGGTGACTAGGTCGGTCGGTAAGGCTAGGGGAGGTGGCCAGAAGGTCAGGTGAGCCAGGGGAATCTGTTACAATAATTTATTTGGGCAAGTGTTTAGTTTTAGCAAAAATCCTTCAGGCTTAATTTGGAAGAAAATCCCTTGATTTAGGTTACCTTTGGTCTTTGGCTCAATTGGGTGGTTCCATATGGTTTAGCCTGGTCAATAAGGTCCAAAATTTGGCTGTAGAAGTCTTGCTTCGACCAATTTGACATGGCTAGGTCAATTTTGGTGCGTGGGTCCAATGTGGGTCCAAATGACCAAAGCTTGGGTTTAGGCTAGGCTACCCATGACTTTGAGCCCAATTTATTGATCAACATGGTGTAGATGATTTTAATGAAAATTTTTGGTGAAGGATTGGAGTGATTTTGAGTTCAATTGGGGGTTCAATTTGGAGGATTTTGGAATTTTTGTCACTTTGGGCATGTTGTTGATTGTTGAAAATGGTCAATAGGAACATCATGAAGAGTTTTAAACATAAATTGTGCACCAATTTTGGGGCTAAGGCAATCAATTTGGTGGAATTTGGAGACAGCCAATTTGGGGATTTTTGGACTTAGGCTAAAATTAAATGAAATTAAGGCCACACCAAGGTCAATTGAAGGTCAAGTTTGATGTGTAGGAATATTATGAAGAGTTTAGGATTCAAATTGAGGCAAATGGAGTAGGCTATAGGGTTTAATTTGGCGGGATTAAGTCATACGACCAAAATTGGGGGTTTGACTTAGATCAAAATTGAGCTCAAAGCATGGGTCAATTATGCTTAAATTTAGTTTAAATTAGTCATATGAAAGGTGAGTTTGAGTTTAAGAATGAAATTGGGTGAAATTGGGACCAAATTGATGGACATTTGAGGTAAATTTGGGGAAATTGGGCCTTTAAATGCAATTTGGGGGTTTTGGTCAAAATGGTCAAATTAGTCAAATTGTGTCATGTGGTAGTTAAGGAAAATAAAATTGGAAATATTTGGAAGGTTTTGGGATTTTTTTGGGATTTTTTTAGAATTTTTTTAAATTTTAGGAAATATGTTTTCAAAATTGTGGATTTTTTTGGAAATATGTTTTCAAATTTTAATTTTAGTTGGTTGATTTTTTTCAAAAGAGAGTTGTTTTGTTGTTTGTTTGTTTGTTATTTTTATTTAAGATTTATTATCGTAAAGTTTTTTTTATTGTTTTGTTCTTTGTTCGTTGTGATCTCGAACCAATGTATGGTTCGTGGCTTTTATCAGCCGCACCCAAAAGGTAACTGAACAAACAGACAAATTTTCGAAAGAAAATTCATTAATCTGCTCCAATAAATGTTACAAATTGAGTGTAGACCAATGGCTAAAAAAGTACAATATGCTAACTGCATCAAAGTACATCCAAAAATGTTTCATGCCAAGTACATATCATAGACTGAACATGTCTGAAACATATCATATATTCTGTAATGAAATGTAGTTAAATGGAAAGGAATCCTTTGAATGTCTGTCCCTGGTGTGGCAAGCTCTTGATCGAGTAGACCATCTAAGCCACGCTCTAGGACAAGAGTTCCCTTTGCATGTACTTAGAGGTGCAACCCTCTTACAGCTCGTATGGTAGTAGTTCTTCCAACTCTAAATCTGGTTGAAATCCATATGACATTTTGCTGTTATCCATTTGTCGAAAGGTCACAAACACTTTACGGTGTCGCACCTCTGGAATACAGTGTTTGTCGACGTCTTCTTCGTTCCTTTTAAGGACTAGCACTGAGCCAACAGGTATGGGTATTTCCACGGATCCTTTGAATGCACCAGGACCAATAATATCTATTTCTTTTCCAAACAGAATATTGCTTTTGCTCATGAATGAGACCGTGCAGAAAGGTCTCACAAAGTTATGATGGTCAATGTGCGTAGGTTTGCAGTCCCCTTCATCATATATGTTGATAATATAGCTGTTAGGAATACGGTCAGCTGGCGGTATGCTCCATCGAACCATTATATTAATCATCCATTTTATCATTGGAGGTAGTGGATCCACCTGATCATGTCTGAGAATCCCAGGAGGATTTCCTTGTCTATTATTGGTGAATTTGTAACAGCAACCGCACTGGATAGTGATCTTCCCCTTTCCTCACATCCACTTTCTTAGCTCGGAATAGGTTCTTTCTATAAGCAGACCTGCTCGAACTCTATCTCTCAGGTCAAAAATACAGTCAAGAATGTTTCATTCATCACTTTCTGAGAAGACCCTAGTGTATAATTCAAACCCTTATAATATGTTGATGAATTCTCCTTGCACTTCTGCGTAGAATTCAAAATTCCTTTTGTTTACTTTACTTATTTTGTAATATTTTGTGGTACTGAGGATTGATGGCTGTTGAGGATATCCTCTCATTTCAACATTTACGGGAACTCAAGCTGGTGTTGTCTCTGTTTGCAGCAAAATGTATGACTCTGCGTCTGACGGGACATATGACTCTACATCCATCGGATAATTAGTGGTCTGAGACCCATCATCAGTAGATGTGTACTCTTCTAAAGTGTTGTAGCGCTCAAGGTGAAGTACATTGCAGTCCGGGCACTCCACGATTGCCCCTGTAGCTGACGTACGTGCAGGTATCTTGGTGTTGCAGGTAGGGCAACCCATACACATAACATCTGAAGTTAGTAGTATTTCTGGCTCTATAACAGATCCTGACTCATCATCTGTAGCAGGCAGGCTCGAAGAGGTTTCTCTCATGCCCGGGTCATAGATATCCCCCTTATAGATAGGGGTGACCAAATATTCTGCCTCTTTCTGGCATCTCTTTTCTTCTCATAAGAAAGCCCTCTGCTTTCGATAGCTAGCATTTCTATACTGAGTTCTTCATAGTGGATCATTCGGTAGTATTTCATTATCGACAGCGACTAGGCCCCCAGTCGGCGTAGCTATCATAGACGGTAGGCAGCTGGTCGCCTCCATCGGGTCTTGTTGTACGACTTGACTAAATTCCATGGTAAAGTCTATAGTGCCGCTTTGCGGCGCCATTTCTTCATTGAGTGCGAGTTTCCAGCCATCTTTAAATGCAAAGATCAGCCTCTGGCCTGATATTTCTCCTGTGACATTTCTCTGCAGATGACAAGAGAAATATCAGTGAGCTGAAACTTAGTGTGAATAAGAACAAAACAAAATATTTATTAAAGGAAATTTTGGTTTATTTAGGTGAGAAAATTGTTTATTTATGTGTGTATTTCATTTAATTCAGTAGAATATCAAATTTAAAGGTAGAAAAGAAAAAAATGAAGTATGTAATTTTCAAAAATTTTCATTATGTTGAGGTTAATCTTATTACAAAAGTTTTTGACCCAGTTACAGACATTTGGCCAAATAGATAACCCCAGAACAATCATAGTTTCAAAATTTCAAATCAAGCAATATTAAGCAATGCCAAGTTGGATAGTATGTCTTCCAGTATCATCTGTTGATCGGTAGCATGAGCCTTTCGCCTCAGAAATCCACTAACTGGTTGGCTCCTTATGCGTAGAATTTTCTACGATAAATGGTACCTCCCAAGTTGGCTCAAATTTTCCACCTATCTTGCGACGTGCAAGAATAGGTCTTTTAAGCATGAGTATGAGGTCACCAACTTTAAATGTCCTTAGGGGGACCAATTGGTCATGAGCTTATACCATCTTTGCCTTGTAGAGTTCCAAATATTATTGTGCTTCTAGTCGTCTTCCCTCAAGGCTCTCTAGCTCTTCAAGTTTGAGTTTTGCACTTTCATCTGTTGTAAGCTGGTTGGCGACAGTGACTCTGAGAGATGGCATCTGGATTTTTAGCAGTAGTACGACCTCAGACCCGTACACGAGCATGGAGGGTGTGCACTGAGTGGGAGTCCTGAACATTGTCTGATAAGCCCATAAAGCTTCTAATAACTTTTTGTGCCAATATCTTTTTTTTCATCTAGTATTTTCATTAAAATTTTACCAATGTCTTGTTGAATGCTTCAGCCAATCCATTTGCTACGAGATAGTAAATTGTAGAGTATCTCCAATCTATCCCATGCCGTTTGACGAAATTATTGATTTTGGTGCTTTTAAAGGTTGTCCCATTATCAAAAATTTTTCTTCACGGTACTCCGAAATAGTATACAATTTGACTTTTGAAGAATTGAAGGACATGCTGTGTTCTAACCTCTCGTAGCAGCACTTCCTCAGGCCATTTGGAGAAATAATCTATAGCAGCAAGTATGAACCTGTGTCTTTTGGAAGACGGAGGGTCTATCAGACCTATTATGTCCTTGCCCCAACACTTGAATGGCCACGAGGCAACGGTTGGGTGTAGGACATTTGAGGGTTGATTTAAGGCCACCTCATGCACTTGGCACTGGTGACATCTTCTGGTTGTATCCATGTAGGTAGACATCATTGCTGGCCAATAATATCCTAGTCTTTTGATCTACATTTTCATCTTCAGCCCTGATTGGTGAGCTCCACACAATCCGACATGTACTTCTTTGACAATATTTCATACCTCAACTTTACTTAAACAACGTAGCCACATCTGGTCGAATGATCTCTTGTAGAGGACATCACTTTCTAGAACATACGACATAGCCTTTTTTGTAATGTGATGTGCTTCAGACTTGTCCTGTGGTAGTTTTCCAGTATGCAAATATTCTATTAATGGCTTGCACCAATCTTCATTGATATCTGCAATCGTAATTATCATTTCCTCTTCTTTCCAGAGCTTGTGTAGAGTTTCGAGGTCGATCCAAGATAGAACTTGTCTTCCTTGTACTGTGACATCAATGGAATCCTCTAGGGGACATGCCAATTCTTTTGCGAGTTTTACCAGAGTGTCAGCATGGGCTTTATCTCCCGTAGGAATCCAGTAGAAAGTCATGTTGGGGATCTAATCCAACAGCTTCATCATGTACTGATGGTATTCTGTTAATCTTGGTTTCAAAATCTTATATTGTCCGACAACTTGTTGAATGAAAAGTTGTGAGTAGCCATAGATGACAATATTTATTATATTCATCGAGATTGCCAACTCTAATCCGGTGATTAAGCCTTCATATTCTGCTTCATTGTTGGTACATGGCTCTGTCAGGTGGTATGAGAACCTCAACATACCATTATCTGGGGTGATAAAGATCAAACCAATACCTACTTTGCCTAGTATAACTGTGTCTTATCCTTTGTCCTTTTTTGCTCATGAAGCTCTGTCGAAGTACATTTCTCAGTGTTACGCACTGGAGAATTTCATTTGTAGTACTTGCTCATCTAGTAGTTCATCATTAAGAGAGTACCCAGCTGGAAGTGGGTGTGCAGCGAGAAAGTTTGCCAAAATCTATCCTTTGATAACATGGAGGGGAACAAAAATTATATCAAATTGCAATAAGATCATCGACCATCTTGCTAGACATCTGAAGAGTGTTGGTCGGGTCATCAAATATCGCAACGGATTGACTTTTGAAATTAGGGTAATCTTATGAGAAAGCATGTAATTTCTAAGTTTTCAGGCAATGAAAATCATGACTAGACAATGCTTCTCAATGGGTGGGTACCTTATCTCTGTCAGTATAAGGCGGCGACTCAAGTAGTAGAGTGTGTTTTCTTTACCCTCGTCATTGACATTGGCTAAGAGGGTTCCAAGAGAGTCGCTTAAGGCTGCAGTATAAAGAATCGAAGGTTTCCCTGGGATAGGGGCTGGCCAGACAAAAGGTGTCATTAAATATTGCTTAACGTCCTCAAAAGCCCACTGACATTTCTCTTCCCAAATGAAGTTGGCATCCTTTTTAAATAATACCAAGAAAGGTTGAGACCTACCTGAGAGATTAGAAATAAAGCATCTCCGATATGCCAAATTCCTTTGGAAGTAACGTAGTTGTTTCAAGGTTTTGGGTGGAGGCATTTCCAAGATAGCTTTAATCTTATCTGGTTCGACCTTGATTCCCCGATGACAGACAACGAATCCTAGAAACTTCTCAGAGGTAACACCAAAGGCGCACTTTAAGAGATTCATTTTAAAGTCATATCGTCATAACCGTTCAAACACGTTCCTTAAATCATACAAATGATCTATTTTTTGTTTACTTTTGATGACCAAATCATCCACGTAGCATTCTACTTGGTTTTGAATGAGGTCATGAAAAATATTTGTTATTGCACTTTGGTATGTTGCTCCAGCATTTTTTAGGCCGAATGACATTACTATGCAGCAGAAATTTTTTATCAGTGTTCTAAAGCCTGTAAGTGCTGCATCTTCGGGAGCCATCTTGATTTGGTTGTAGCCCGAGGATCCGTCCATGAAGGAGAAAATTTCATGTGTTGAAGCGATATCCACCATCATTTCTAGTATCGGTAATGGGAATTCATCTTTTGCACAAGCTTTGTTCAAATCCCTGAAGTCGAACAAACACGGATTTGCCCATTTTTCTTCTTGATTGGAACAATGTTGGCCAACCACATGGGGTATTGCTCTTCTTTCACAAAGTTAGCGTCTATTAATTTCTTTACCTCAGTGATGACTTGCTGCTCTTTTTCGAGGCGCATTCTTCTAGGAGCTTGTTTTACTAGGGTTACATACTTGTCCACCCCGATTTTATGAACCGCAACCTCTGCTGACAGTCCTGACATTTCATCATAGCTCCATGCAAAGCAAACTTTGAATTCTATTAGCAATTTGATCAATTCCAAAGATTCTTCATCCTTGAGTAGAGAACTTATAAATGTAGGCAAGGGTTGCTCTTCTGTCCCGAGGTTAATTTCCTTCAATTCATCAACATTCAATTTAATTTCGTCAAATTTTGGCGAACCATTTTCTATCAGCTGATCAGTAGAGTCATCCTCCATATCGAGGCAATCCCCTTCCAATTCACTAGTAACAACCATGCAAAATTCTGAATCATCGACTGGCCTGACTGTACTAAATCCGAGACCCTCTTTTGAGTTAAAAGTTTGACTTTCAACATTCCATAATTTTTGAAAAAGCTGTAATTTATCTTTTGGCATTTTTTTTGGTAAACATTCCTGTTGAATCAACTTTTGTACACAAGGCAAAAAATAACCAAAAGGTATTTCCATTAATTCATTAGGATCAACATCCAAATTTACTTAATTTTCAAGATTAGTAGAGGTAGAAGCACTATAAAACTTGATCGGCTTTTAACCAGTGTTACATACTTCCTTCACCTCTAAACTCTTGACCTTTTGAGGGAGGATTGGAGTGAGGCTCATAGCATTCACATAGTGGTTTATCCGACATACTTAGTCTCATATTCGCTTTTCTCTGTATCTTTTAAGGATATCTCGTACTGAGGTTTCTTCTATTTTGTCATCATTATTTCATCTTCGGAACTGTCTTCATCACTAATGTAGATGGTCGGCCTAGTCCGTTCAATGACTAAGTTGGTGCTTCCTTGTTCACGTCCTCGGTTTCAACCTCGGGTGAGCGAACTTAAAGAACCTCCACCAACTTATTGCAAAAAGTGGTGGAAGATCAGTGAAGTGGAGTTGAATGGCCTCCTCTTTGTGATTTTTTTGAATTTTCATTTTTGTTTGTCATAGTTTCATGAGAGAAGACAATTTTCTTCAGAGGTGGGTAGTAGGCAGCATCTTCATGAATACCAACTTCATGCACTTAAAACGGTTGTAGATCTCCTTTGATGTGATGCCCTTGCCCCTCTTTGTAGTACTTAATGCATTGGTGTAGAGATGATGGAACCATGTTGTGTTCGTGAATCAAAGGTTGACCCATTAGAGCTTTGAAAAAGGTGTCGACGTTGATGATGTGGAATTTAGCAGTTGTCGCTAGTTCTCCAAACTTCATAAGCAATGTAATCGATCCAAGGGCTCTCTCTCCCTTTTGGTTGAATCCTCTTAGCATCATTTTATCAGTTGTAAGCTCCTGAGCTTCAGTGTCCAAATAAGCTAATGTCCGTAGACTCATCAAGTTGAGGGATGCTCCAGGATCTACTAAAACTCTGGACAACACAAATCTGCCGATGTTAACAAAGATATAGAGTGGTGGGTTGTGGTCGGCGGTACCAAGCAGCAAATCTTCATCTATAAAGGTTACCCCAGATTGTTCTTTCAACGAACAAACTTCATCTGAGGATGTGCTAGCCAACAAGGCTAAGCAAATCTCTGGGTCAAGCAAAGCTGTAACCAGGGACTCTCTCATCTCCTTTGATAGGGTCAGAGCATCGTAGATGCTTAATATGGTCGGCAACTTCCTAAGATGAGCTAGCACGTTGTAATCCACTTTGTATGATCCTCCAATTTTCCCTTGGTTGTGTGGTTCTTCCTCTAGTGGAGGTGGAGGTAGTTCTTCTCGAGTTACTATTTGTGTTCCTTCATCTGTCAGAGCTATTCTTGGGGGTAACACTCTCCCGCTCCTTAAGTTCACTTCTGTAATTTCTTCTTCTTGTGATATCATTATTGAATCTTCTGATGTTTCTTCTTTGTCAAAAAGATCTAGGTTGATGGAAAGCAGTGCACCGTGATGCTCGAGAATTGGTTCCTCACTCCCGGTGCTGTTGTAAGCGGTATTGTCAATATCTTTTTCAGTCTTGCCAACAAGTTCATTGGACTCAAGTACCATTTGATGATCATTTTGGGAATTGAGATCAAAGTTAGATTGCTTAAAATCAGTTATATTATCAACAGAAATAGTTAAACTGTAGCCGAAATCACAATCATTGTATTCAAAAGACCTAGGAGGGGCAAAAAGATAATCATACAAAGTAAGGAGTTCGAGGATTTTATTCCCCAAATCCGAAACAACTAATCTAGCAGAGGCAACCCCTATCGTACCCCCCATGCTATCAATCTTTATAATGGTATTCTTCTTCTTCTTTATCATTGATGACAATTTATCTCCTGGTGAAATCTTCATCTCGTGTTCAGCAGGCTGAAGACTCTGAATGGAGGCTTATTTTGATATGTTCTGAATTTGATTCAATATTTTCTTACATAATTTGCTCCAAACTTCATTCCATCTGTATTTTTTGGTATATTCAGAATATTGTTTTGATGAATCTTGTAATTGTTTTAGGACCCCCTTGAGCTCGTCCCAAGTCATACTCCATCCATCTTCTCCAGTATACGGATCAATCGGAGAGATTGGTTCGACCAAAATCACATTTATAGAACCTTTTCAGGTTCTTTTAAATATTCTTTCGGGATCATTATATTCCCTTCCTTAAGAATCTTTTCAAGCCAATTCGTAAAGATGAAGGAATCTTCTATAGTGTGCCCCAACAATCTGTGATACAGGCAATAATTTGGTTGATCTTTCTTATCGACCTCTTCGGGCTTCTTTGGATCGGGTAGTATGAATTCAGGCTTCTTCATTAGACTTCTAAACATCTTGAATACATCTTCATCTTTGAAAGAATACACCATTTTATATCGTTCTGCCAAAGATATTCTCTTATTCCATGTTCAAGGTGATCCTTCTTGAGGCGATCGCTGGTTAGACTGGCTATTCTATTTTTGAGCATGCTGTGATGAAGATTGACTGGGATGTCCCGTCTGTATCTTCATTGATTTCTTTCCTTTATAGACAGTTGCTATTATTCCTGACTTCTTTTCAAATACTCTTGTTGCCTTGGATTTCTTGTGAGAATCCATATGTTTGATTTATTCTTGAAGACTGCTGGATTTGCTAAGTAACTTCTTGAAGGATTTGATGGTGAGTCCCTTGAGCATGAAAGTTACTGGTCCATGAAGGCTTTTGAGTAAAATCTCAATTATGTAATGTTCTTATAGCTGAGGTTCATACTTCATGCTAAGGTTTCTCCACCTCAAAATGTAATCCACTAAAGTCTCATTAGGCTTCTGCTTTTCCATCATGAGCATTCCTATAAAGACATGGTGTTGTGCTCCAACAAATCTCTTCACAAATAATTATTCCAACTCGGAAAATGTCTTAACTGATCTGTTGAACAAATCACCATACCAATCAAAAGCAATCCCTGACAGGCTGCTGACAAACTGTTGGAAGAGTAAAGATTCGTTACTCTTTGTGTTGCCATAACTGCTCAAAAATGCGCTATGTGCTATCTGGGATTTTCAGTCCTATCAAATATCTTAAAGTTCGGGGACACAAAACCCTTGGGGAAGGGTATGCCATGGAATTATTCTGGGTAAGGTCTACCATTTAAAACCAATGCACCGCCCTTAGAATGGGTTAAGGCCTCTCGAACTTGCTCGACCATTGGATTAAATTTCTTCTCTGGCATGGAGCTCGATGGAGGATCCTTCTTTGGTTGCTCATCCCTATTTTTTGAGGCAACTTCTATTCTTTCATCTGTAATATGTATAATTTCTGGTTATTTGAGCTCTGGTGAGGCTAACTGTGGGGGTTGAGATTGTACTTGAAATCTGGCCATAGTGGTCATGGCTGCGGCCATCTCTTCTATCCTTTTCCTTAGTTGGCTGACTTGCTCATCCCTTAGGATGATAGCCCTATGCAACTCATCTACAACGTTCTCTTCGACGAGAGGTTGTTCTCTGGTCTCAATGAAATGGACTTCCATGAAATCTTCTTTGAGGTAATCATTATAGTCAAAATCTTCATCATCGTCAATGGAGACTCCATGTTCCCAAGCCAACTCAGAAATCTTGACCTTGAGCTTTTCAACTTCTTCTTCATTAATTGATTCTTGAATTGCCTTAAGATCTGGAGGACCCTGGTGGACCTCCTCCTCTTGTTCTTCCATTTTGCTGGCAATTGCTGCGACAATGTCAGATACTTCAGACCCTGGCTTCATTCCATGTTCTTGTCATGCAGGAACGACAATAGGTACCCACACCTTCTTCTTTGATAGTGATTTCTTGAGATGAAGTGTCTCAACAGAAACATCAGTATGTCAACGAGAGGTATGGTCCTTATGGTGTAGACCAACTACAGTACTGGGTAATTTCTTCATCATTTCCTTTGAAACTTTAGAAATATCCTTGTAATGTGTTATCAGTAGAATTTTTTGACCCAATCGTGACTTGGCTGGTCGACAAACTGCGGTCTTGGTGATGGTAGGATCGGTGGTAACTATGGCGGTTTCAACTCTGCTCCCTAAGTAGAACTAGATGAGAATACTAGCAGGAGAAGCTTCAATTGATTTATGAGATCGTTGGGAAGATTTGACGTCCCTTAGGATTTCTTTCTTTATGTGAGGGGATACAGCATATGCTACTTGTTTGAGTAGTTCACTAATTGAGAAACCTTCCTTGGCAGCTAGCCTCTTAAAAATGAAACTAACTTGGATGATAGCAGTAGACTTCTTTCTCTCATCACTATGTGTTGACCTCACTTTTGGTTGAGGTCCAGAAACTTCTTTAGTAGCCTAGGTCTAGCCATAGGACTTTCCTATTGACTAGTCTTAGAAAATTAGAAAAGGTACCCCCACCATTAGAAATTCAAAACTTTTCTTTTTTACTCAACTTGAAATTTCACATAATGATCTTAACCTCTAGCATTTAGTAGATAAGATCATTATAAGAGAATTCAAGAAGAGTCCCTATAGGATTACTT